>NDFZ01005257.1:34046-50579 GCA_002192655.3 Mamestra configurata
TGGGTGCTGCGCGTCGACCTCCCTAGCAGCGTCAGCGTAGTCTGTAACGCTGACGATACGCTGGTTCTGGCACAGAAGGGGTCGTACCAGGCGGCGGCCGACCTAATGACATGCAGGGTTGCGAAAGACGTCGAGAGGATCCGGCTATTGGGTCGAGGTGGCCCTACTCAAGCCTGGAGGTCATGTGTTTTCATGGTCTCCGGAACACGCCACCATCGGAATCCCAAACAACGATAGGAGGGGTTCACATCCGCGTCAGGTCGACGATGAAGTACCTAGGACTTGTCCTAGACAGCCGATGGAACTTCGTCGAGCACTTTCGACATTTGGCTTTCAGCATAGTTGACAGGGCCCGGGCAGGAAAGGCATTTGAAGGAACACGGGTGGGTTTTAGTCGGTAAGAATCTGACACTTCCTCCTGCACCGCCCAGAGCTGAGAAATAATTTAATGATTTCCCATCCACAAAAAAACCCACTACACGTACGGAGTGATTGACCCACTACAGCTGATAACATAATTTCCAAGCGCATGTCCATGGCGAGCATAATTTTGTCGCTTAAATGCAGGAGCAGTGCAGATGATAAGGGCGGAGTTTGCCTATGCGAGTTTCTGCATATCTCACGTTAAAAATGCAAAATAAACATTTGTATGAATCAATTAGAGACTCTCATTGTCGAAGTGGCCGTACAAAGATTTTTTTAAAGTTTCACAACTCTAAAGCTCCTCCAAAATTTAAAAACAAAAATCCCTATTCACATTTCATTGGAAAGTGTAGCGGTAAAATGTCTAAAGTTGGAAAATAAGGACCACCCTAATGCACAGGTTGGAAAAATAAACGTTACATAGGCGCAAAACGGTCATCTCTCAGAATAATGCTGGGAGCCTTGTTCGAGACAGCCACAGCGCAGGTTTTAGCGCTTGCTAACAAACTATGTAGAAGAAATCGCTGCCTTAGAAGAATACTGTTGCAATTCAAAACGTGTACTTTTTTTTAGGAGAGCTAATTCAAGTTTACCATTACGTTGTTTTCTTGGTTAAAATTAAATTAAAACAGATAAAAACGTGGTTTCGCCTCAAATATAGGAACTGGTGTAACATTTCTGTCAAAAAAAAAAATAGTGCCCAAGATCCACCAATGGCATTATAGTAGATTATATTGAATTCCGAAAGCAATGAAGGATTTGAGAGTTAATACAGGAATCTTGAATGCAGGGAGGGATACAAGCTAGCCCAAGACTAAGACACTTTTATCCCCGAGGAGCATGGTCTACTTTTCACATCTTGTTTTATGGTGGAAAATCATCAAATGACTTCTTCCGCTCTGGGCGGAGCGGAAGGGCGTGTCAGACTCTTACTGACCAAAACCTATCCGTGTTATTCCAAAGCCCTTTGCATTCTAGGGCCGCGGTGACTTTGTCGAACAAATTCCTGTACCCTAGCAGGCTCTGGCCTCGTCTCCTATGCTGACATCAGTTAGAGGCGCGCGTGGCACACAATGCCATGGAGCTCCACTACAAGGAGCTGGGCGCACGAGGATGTGCCCTCGGGTCACCGCCGGGCAATCATGTCATTTTAATTTTTGAAACCCAACTTAGACCGCGCGACCTGCACCTAACAGTAATGGTTTGGTACGACATATTATATGACGTTTTCGCACGAGTGTGAAAAGTCTTTTTATGGCGCCCCAACTACAAGAGTAATGACAAAAATATGATTTTTACTGAGTATATAGGTATGGATCACCTGTTGCATGGTCTCACTAAGTCGAATTTTAGTATTTTGTATTTTTCCAAAGCAGCGAAATGTTAACCATAATATAAGACATACCTGAACCATCTCTAGCCTGTTGTACCGGCACGGCGACCACGGGCGGGAAGGGGCCGTTCTGTACCAGCACGCCCGACTGCGTCGACAGCAGGTGATTCTGTAGGCGGACCTGCAACAACACACGAGTTATATTGTTATTTTATACTTTAGGGTGTTACCGCACCAATCGACGTTATCAATCGATGTTATCACACTAATCGAAGTCGATTGGTGATACCTTAGGCTTATTGAGGGATATCGGGCGATAAACAATTGATCGACGCCGATCAATGGCCTCAATCGACGTTGATAATTGGTGTGGTAGCTTTGGCTGATCGAAGAAAGAAGTAGAAGCTATCGATCGACGTCGACTATGTCATTCTACCATCGATCGATGGCATCGATTGGTGTAGTAACACCCTTATTGTGATAAATACTCGTGTTTTCTGGATGAAAATACACAATTGTATATAAGGTTAAGTTGAAAACCAGAGTCCAGGCAATATCTAGTTGTCTGGCATTTTGCTGGACCGGACCCCTTAGGCGAATAAAATACATTTTCCTTATATTAGTACCTATATTGTGTGTATCTACGAGTACCAAATAAAATAGTTTTTATTATTTCTAGCCCGTTAGTTACATTTATCAAAAACGGTGCATTATCAGAGTATCAACAGCCGAATCAATACTAACATTATGCATTAATTGGCTTAGTATTCATAATGGCACCTTTTCAGGTATTGAGTTTATTCTGTTACACGTTATATAGGTATGAACTTGTTCACACGCGTCCGTATACGAGTCCGAGACGTAATGACAGGCCACGGTCCGTCCACTTCCAAGGCACGGCCCTGAATCAACCTTAAGTTAAGATTAAGATTTTGTTAATAATTACAAACGATGCTAACATACCTTCAAGCTATCAGACACAGCGACAGTCACAATCTGCGGCTGCGAGGTCTGAACCTGCCCATCCGCCGGAACTGACGTCACGATAGCCACGTCACTCGCCCTCCTGTGCGTCGCCGACGTTATAATATGCTTCTTCAGCGGCGAATGTTTCGTCTGCACCGTCTTCAACTGCACCCCATGAGGTAAAGTAACCTCTTCAATAGTATCCTCCTTTCTCTTCTTTTCAATTTTAATAGTTGGTACTTCGTTAACTTCTTCTACTATAATGTTGGTACTCGGTACGGGTGTGGTGTCAGTCACCTTCTCTTCTTTGGGTTTGGGCGTTTCGATCTTGATGATGGGCGGCGGAGGTTCGATCTTGATCATTTCTAAGTATATAGGTTCTTTATCCACGTTCGTTACGTTTACGACGGTCGAACCGAACGTTTCCGCCTGAAAACAATGATAAGTGTATATTAATAAAAAGCTATATAAATAAAATACATATATCAATGGAATCAATGTGAATAGTGATGGCGACTGTACGGAAAAAAGAGAGTTCGACTCTGTAGTCTCATTAAAATATACCGTTTTTGTCTAATTAATTCTCACGAATAGTACGTTTTATGTTAGCTTGAACTATTCCACTTCTGCGCAAAAGCCTCTCCTTCACGCTTCACGATTTTGACGGCTGAACAGATTTAGGTGAAAAATCGAGCCTAAAAAATATAAAAAACTGCCTTTTTCCCGCGACGTCGTACGCGCATATCCCGTTTTTTCCCGTTCCCGTATGAATTTCGGGAAATCCTCCCATAGTGCTCCCCTGCACTCCTCCCCAAGGAATCTACATGCCAAATTTCAGTTGTCTACGACCAGTCGTTTCAGCTGTGCGTTGCCTGTCAGTCAGTTAATCAGTCACCAGTTAAAAAATAACTTTATATATATAGAGATAGTTCGTTACCTTTCTCTTCCTCGGGCCAGAGTCGGCACGCCCGTCCGAACTCTGGCCGTGCAATAAAAAAGAATCCTTAGCGTCCACGTTGTTGACGAGCTCGTCCAGGATGTCGTCTGTGATGGCGATCTTCTTGTCGTCCTCCTCCGCCAGCGCCTTCAGGTCTGTCTCCGACAGGATGCTTTCTACTTGGGCTTCCGTTAGACCTGGAATGGAGATGGTTTCATGGATAAATAAAACAGTTAATTAACCTTTTGAACGCCAGGGAATAAACGCATCGGTGTGTCCCCGACGCCAAACCACAAATTCGCCATTTTTTTTTTGGGCTCAAGCCAAAGCGTTGGGCACATTTTCATTTGTCGGGTATAGCCGACCGTGGTGGTCAAAACGTTAAAGATTGTTATAGGTATTCAAATTAGTCATCACCTGCCTTTTTTTTAGGATGGGAGATCATCAAATGACTTCTTTCACTCTGGGTGGAGTGGAACGGCGTGTCAGACTCTTACTGACTAAAACCCATCCGTGTTCCTTCTAAAGCCCTTTGCGTTCCAGAGACGCGGTGACTCTTTCGAACAAATTCCGCAACCCTGGCAGTCATCATATGCCTAGCCTTTTCCCAAGAATATTGGGGTTAGCTTCCAACCATACCGGATTAGGCTGAATACCAGTATTTTACGAGGAGCGATTGCTACCAGACCCCCACAACTCACTAATTGAGTAACACGGTACTTCTTGTATTTTGGCCTCGCACAGATAATTATTTTATTATACTGTTTAGTTATTCATTTTATTTTACTGGTTTGTATGTCTTGTGCGAGTCCCAAATAAACATTTTTCTTTCTTGGAAAGACTGGTATCATATTTTTTGGCTTCTGACAATCCGTAACGACTGCCAAAGATCTTTAATGACAGCCAGGACCAACGGCTTAACGTTGGTCCCGGCTGCTTGCCGTGGCACGAAGGAGCCTCGGTATGATAAGATGGTCACTCATCCACAGACCGAGCTCAGCAAGCGTCGCTTAACCTTGTCGGTCGACCGGTGCGGCTGTTATTATTTGGCCACGACCTCTTCAAAAGAAAGAATAACATGAAAAAGTCACCCGTAAAATTGTCCGGCAAGAGATCATCGCCGCTGACAGTATTGTCGGCGTCGGCGGCGGCGTGCAGGTCGGGGTACAGGTCGGCCAGCGTGAACTGCGAGGTAGTGAAGGTGTCCAGCGCGGCCGAGGGCGGCGTGTGCGCGGCGCGCAGCTCCACGGACAGCGGCGTGTGCAGCCCCACGGGGCACTGCGCCTCCGGCCCCTCCGGCCCCTCCGGCCCCTCCGCGCGCCCCGGGGATGGGGGCGGTGTTTTCGGTCGGAAATGTAACCTGGAATGAGATTAGCATACAGTTATTGTTATTTGCTCATAATGTTCTGCTGGGACATAGGCGTTCTCTCTGTGAGAGAGTTTGGCATTTTTAGGGTTCCACCAAACCCAACAACCCAACCCAATTTCAGCAATAATCAAACATTCAATAAGCCTTTTATCCTGAACCATACAGTGTGTTGTTTATATGATGGTGGTATTCAGTCTGTCTATCAGCGAGCTGTATCTCAGGAACCGTAATAGGTAGACAGTTAAAATTAACAACAGCACATAGTAAAAAATCAGGGATTTTTTCGGTTCATGGTACAAAACCCTTCGTGTGAGAGTCTGACTCGCACTTGGCTGGTTTTTGTATAAGAATGATTGGATGCCTTTGACAATCTCGGAACCCTGAAGTCCCGAACCTTTCGATTCGATCGCAAATCATTCCTAAAGTAATCAAAAAACGATTTCCCGATAGTGAAAATATGAACAAGAAGCTAAAAAGACAAAAAGGAGAGCCTATACCGACACAAAGGCATTTATGAGACTGTCTAATGCCATAGATTCACAAGCTAACATGGTACCCCTAAAGTTCATTCAGGCACCAATGGAAACTTATTTATTTATTTATAGTAGTTTTATTTCCACAAAACGGCACGGGAATGCATATTTCAAAGACGCAAACATCGAAGGCGTCGTTGCGCCATCTTCGAGTCTTCGACCGAGACGCCATGACACGTCTCCGCCAAGAGGCGCCACTCTGTGCCACTAGCAATCCGCCCCGACCCTTGCTCGAGCCAGCCCGCGCCGCTGAGCCTGTAGTCTTAATAATAACTCCAGTTCGATCCAGCCCGTCCCTAGCTGTCCTCCCCCCAGCGACGTCTTAAGCCGAGGCCCGTACCCCACTGGGGGTGCCCTTTTTTATAAGCCCTGACTGGAGGCTTTAATATTATATTAAGGCCACCACAGGCAAGCCCGGTTAAGCAGTCGACAACCTCATAGGTTGAACTACGAGAGGCCACTCAAAAAAAAAAACTCACTATACAGGGTGGAATTTTGTAATGCAATAAATAAATAAGCTTCCATTAAATTAAATTGTTCTTGATAAGCCATTTTTACCGTGGGACAATGAAATGATTTGTAAAAACAATCAAAATGTAAATTTATAACAAATATGACAATATATTTTTAAATGTAACATTCCGTAGGGATTTAAACTACCTCATACACGCAGTTATGTCACATCTAAGAAAGGAGTCTGCATTATATTATATATTATACGTCTTATCTAAATAGTAATTCGTGATTTTAATGGATAAATGACGTCAATGATAATTATTAATTACTAACATAAGTAAACAGATGGATCTTTGAGTTAAAGAGCTTTAACTTGACTCATTGAATTCATAAGTCCAGATTTCATGGTTTTCCTTTCATCTAATTTATCAAGTTNACCCACCGCAGCCGCCACCGCAACAACCTCCGCAAGGTCCACACATTTTGTCATATAAACTATTATAAGCAAAATCCCACTCACCATTTTTTATTAACCTCATTGATAAATTGTTCAAACTCCTTCTCAACCGGCTGCAAGCTCTCATCGGAATCATAACTGCTATCGGAACAGCCGCTCCAAGCGCGCTTCCTCATCACCCTGTCCAAGTTCTCCCGCACAACACCGTCTAAAGTCCTGGCACTAAATCTAATATCACTTTTAACACTATCTTGAATAACGTCGGGTAAATCCGATCTGTCGGGTAGGTCCGATCTGTCGGGTAATTCCGATCTGTCGGGTAGGTCCGATCTGTCGGGTAGGTCCGATCTGTCGGGAGGTAGGTCCGATTTGTCGGGCATGTCAGTCGGTTCTTGCTTGATTTCCGGCTTGACTTCCTCTGTGTTCATCCACAAGTCTGGGTTCTTAGAGAGATGCTTTCTGAACGCGTGTCGCCACGGGTATTTGCCGCTTGTGTGGTAGTCTCTGGACATTTCTTTTGGTGTTCTGTGGGCTTTTGTTTCGAGTTCCACCTGAAATTGAGAGAATATTTGGTATTTATTTAACCTATTTTTATAATGCATGGAGTTAAGTCCTAGACTGCCGGTTGGAAGCGTTCAATGTCCCAATTAAAAAAGAGCAGAAAGATGATTTTTAATCATTCACGCCCAGTCCAACACTAGACTTAGAACATCAAAGCTATGCCTATGACAGCACGTTAAGACAATTTGACAAATTGTGAAAGTATGATGTACACTAATGTACATTGCATATTTACCCTTAACGTCACAACTCTAGTTGGTATAAGTGTACGACAATGTGAAAGAGCGGAGCCTTCTTAGACAGTCATTGTTTGCTTAAAAGGAGGCTCCGAACACGTTAAAATGTAATGTAATTTTCTATTTGTCACAATAAACTATTTTATATTTGTATTTATACTAGTTTAGAAAAAAACGTGTTGCGCCGACCCCAAGTAACATGTGATAAGGGCAGGAAGATGATGATGATATATACTAAGTTGGGAAAATATGCGGCCATCACTGCGCTGGTTTTTAACAAACGTGTCGATCGACCCTCGGATATGCAAGCGTCAGCTTCAATACCAATATACTCTTTAATTGACTGACCTGTTGGTCGAGTGGTTAGTGACCCTGACTGCTAAACCGGAGGTCGTGGGTTCGATTCCCACCCAGGACAAATCTTTGTGTGATGAGCATGATCATTTGTTCTGTGCCTGGGTGTAATTTGTCTATAATATGTATGTATTTAGAAATATATCAGTATATTTACCAGTTGTCTGGTTGCCATAGCACAGGCTCTGCCTAGTTTGGGATCGGATGACCGTGTGTGAGTTGTTCCAAGATATTATTATTATTATTCTTTATTGTACACCATAACAGCTTATTAATTCTTTACTTCAACTTATATTCACAGTGATTTAAACAGTTCATGTACAAAGGCGAGCTTAACTCAAAAATGAGTTTTCTACCAGCAAACCTTTGAGTGATAGAGAGAGATCAATTTGAACCTTTTGAACGCCATTGTCACGTATACATGACATGACAACGTCACATGACGTCGGCGTCGAAAAGGTAAATATAATAGAAAGATCGTGCGTGACCTCCTCATCCTTCTGCTTCCTGTAGTGGTCGGAGGCGGGGAAGCTGAAGGGCAGGTCGGTGAAGAGGTCGGTGAGCGGCGTGCGCGTGCGGTCCAGCGCCACGCGGCCCCCGCGGCACAAGCGGCGCCGCGCGAACCCCACGCAGCGCGGCGCGCCGCAGCCGCCGCGCAGCGACGTCAGCGTGTACCTGCGACAACCATCTAACCTTACACAAACGACACATCACTGGCTCACCGCATTTATTCGGCTACAGAACTACGTCAATTGGAACGAGTTCACGTGACCTGGCCTTTTCTTCAGCCAACGAATGCGCATTGCCATTCGACGTGGCAATGCTGCCATTGTTCTGGGCACTTTTCCCATTGTCAGCGATGTGGATGAATTTTTTGATACCTGCTTGTACATTTACATATTATTATACATATTTTTTACTAGTTTGCAAATACTATACTATAAGTTTTGATGTATCTGTTAATAAATAGTGGTAACATCTTGAATTTAATTTATTTTATACTAGTTGCTCCGCCCGCGGCTCCGCTCACGTAAATGTCGAAAATTATCCCAGAGGAACATATTCCCAGAATGAAAAGTGTCTTATGTCCTTTCCCGGGACTCAAACAATATTCATACCAAATTTCATCTAAATCGGTCCAGCCGTTTGCGCGTGAAGAAGTAACAAACAACTCACAAATCGTCGCCTTTATAATATTAGTGTGATTATCAAGGTGCCTCGGAACTTTCTGATTAGTTGACTAAATCCTTGACTATCCAAAATGTATGAAATACCTTAAAATAAATAACATAAGTTAATATAAAAGAAACAAAGACGACTTTTACTTACCTATACCTCTGATCGACCTCGTGCTCGAACCACCCTTCCTTAGAGGGATCATCTGGGTCCAGGGGATCGCCGTACAGTGTTGACGTGGGCTACAAGCATAGAACTGACATTACACACAACAAAAGAGTAAGTCATTCGTCTCGGACATGCACAAGAACTTAAAGTGCAACCTACAGCAGGTTACTACTAGACATGGATCTCATTTGGCTCATCATTCAGCTGTAACTAGCTACCCTGGGCCCTGAGAATATTGTCATTCCACTCCGGGGCTTCGTTCCCTGCAATCGACGATATGTGGTCTCTAAAAGTGCTGATGCTTTTCATTCTTCGACTGTACGAAGGTATGCCATCGTCGAATGTTATGAAAGCCAAGACACGAACTTCGCTATGTGGCTTTTTGTATCGGTCATAACGCGTGAATGGCAATATTGACGCAAAATTTGGGGTGTGGCTGTTTAGAAGCCTCAATTATTTCTTATTTTATTTTTTTTGTTACATATTAAAATTGAATATATTGGTGGAGAGTGATTGAAGCGCTTTTATCACTATTTTAAAATACTCGTTAATAATGGCTAACTAAAAACTGTATCTGGGCACTTAATAATAATAATAATTGATTTGACAAAAGATACACAATTACAAGTGACACTTAATTTAGGGAAACAAAAATGACGAGGTACAAAAACAGGATCAATGACTCCCATGCTAGAAAACCGGTATTACGGGAGTCATCCATCCGTCCGTTACACGAAATAATTGAATTGAACCGGTAGGTAATGTGCACTATTTAAATTAAGAATAACTAGGTCAGTAATTTGGAGATTAGGGTAGGGAAGCGGATACTAAAAGAAAAAAAAAACAGATTGAATTTAAGGAATAAAGTTAACTTTGTGTGTCGGGTGTGATGTGTGTGAGTGTATGTATGTGAATGTGTGTTATATATCGCTGTGGTAGTCAGTAAGCATGTGGACAGCCTCACCATCTCGTAGTAGCAGCCAGGCTTGCGGCGGAAGGCGAAGGGTCCGTCGTCGGGCGGCGAGGCGGGCTCGGCGCGGGCGCTGCCCTCGTCCTCCGACGAGCTGTACACGCCCGACTCTGTGGGGACGTGACGACACGCTTATGGGGGGCCCACGGGACTGCCGACTACTTTGTGACGAATATTCGTGCTGTGCTCATTGCTTTTACATTATTTTGAAAGATAATTTTTAAATTATACAAAGTCTAACAGAATTAACGAAAAATTTATAACTTTTACTATAGGAACAAACCCGAAATCGCGAAAAAAAAACAACTGTTCAGTACAATTCGACGAGTTATACACACAAATGTATGGGGCAGCCGGTTTTTTTTTCGTTATTTTCAGTTGAATTTATATAAACTAATCAATAAGTTATAATTATTTAAGGTTGAAGTTTTTTATCAATACAGCACGAATATTCTTCCATTTAGTATCACCCAGTGATATTACGTTTGGCTAGAAGAAGCCAAGGTGTTTATTCTTAGGCTTAACTAACTAAATAGTGTATAAGGCTGAACCACATCTACCTTTTAGATAGGTACCATTTCCCATAAATAAGATATGTTATAAAAGAGTCATAGATCTGGTTCAGCCCTAGAGGATAATAACAATGGAAGGGACAGTATCCAGTACAAGAGATTGTTACGGGAAACACAAACTAATTCTCGGATTTAAGACAAAAGGGTCATAAAAAGATTTTTATTAAATCACGTCGCAAGTAAGAATTCTTTGTACTATTCACACACGAAATTTTATTTAACGTCAGGTAATAAATAAGTATGTGTCTTCTACTCGGCGTAGAAAATTTCCCAAATAATTAAGATTGACAGTGGGAAGATGATGTCACTATTCAAACAATATCACCGTCGCGAATCTTCCGTATATGAAGCGCTATAGTTGTTTCATTTTGGCATGACAATAAAGTTACACAGACCTTATATTTTTCTTTAAAAAAAGGAGTTTTATCCCCGGACTCCAAAGTAAAGAAGGTGTTCAACTCGAATATATAATTTTTCTAATTCCACGCTAAAGTAAACTTTGTGACACAAGACCGCAGCACCAGAGCGAATAGGGTACACGGACTTCGTAGGGCCACATAGGGCTGATAACGTGTTAACTTGAAATTCATAAACCAGGGGAATTGTAAAATGTCTATTGTGATACATTTTTTTTTTACTGTAAAAAGTAGTAACTTGTAATAGGGAATATGCATGCAAAAATAAAATTCTTATTAGCTCTAGCAAACAAATATGAAAGAATTTTTAAAATACCTTCATCAGCGATGTAGTTATAAACAGTGATCGGATAATCGGGCGCTAATATACCTAAACTTCATTTTTATTCCCACGAAAGTATAATACGGACATGCCATTCAGTCAGAATCCCAGATCCCGGTATCGTTCGAAATTCCTGAGATTACTAAAAATGCCCGCATACAAAATATAGTTAGAACTCGTTGTGAACTCTCATTGTAATTTTGAATAAGTATTACATTTGTTTAGAATAAAATAAAGATACTAAATAAATAAATACTAAATCAAAATAAACACTGCTATAATTTCATTAAGTTAGTTATTGTTGTTTTTTCAGAATTGTTTAATCCCAGGAACCCGGGATTATTTATTTATTCAGAAAGGAATGTCCACATTATTCTTTCACGGGAAAAAGTTTAGGTATATAAGCGCCCGATTATCCGATCACTAGTTATAAAGCTTCAAAGCTGACAAATTGAAAGAGAAGTCCGATACCAACTCTAACGTCAAATACTATGACGCCTATAAAGCTGCCATAGAAAACGGCGTATTCGCGAGAGAGACTATATATATATAGAGATATATTTGTTTAAAATAGTTTTATCTCGTTTGTTTTTCGGCCAATTTTGTATCTATTTTCACTGTTAGCATTATATTTATGAAGTAATAACTTCTTATGGGAGGATTCGTAACGCTTCGTAACGTAACGCGTTACGGCGCCAGTCTGTCTGGATTCCCTTCTCTCACGCATACGGCAGCGGTAGGCAGGCTCTTCCTCTCTCACTCTAACCCACATCGTATTTCGGACAGACGCTTCCCATATTAAATATTCCAACTTAGATTAGTTTAAGTTATCACTTCTGTCTGGCGTCTAGAGACGCACACGTTTTATTTTCATGCATATTTCCTATTGGCTGACAGTCTAATTTACTGATCTTGACCTGTCTGTTTTAGCTTTAAGTCTTCCATAATACTTAAATAAATAAACAACCATGCTAAAACGCAACAAGAGCCTACAGCCTTCAGTACTGTACACACGCGTGCACGTTCGCGGTCCGCGGTATAAAGAGATACGTACCTCTCAGCCCCTGCACGGAGCCGACGACGGGATGCCTGTGTTTCCGTCTCTTGTACGGACGCTTTTCTCGCTGTAAGGCAACAGACCATCATGATATCTTACTCGCTTACTTTTCAAGTGTTTGTTTTCTATTTTAACACTTCTTCTTAGGTGGTAAGTGTTATTTGCGAGTTTTGTGGCTCAGGTACTTAATGGTCCACGTTTTACAAGACATTTATTTAATGTTGAATAAACTATAATAGCCTCTTCCTTTCTGATGTACAGTCAAACGTTCCCTGACTGTACGTTTCAGTCAGTAATGCTTACTGGCTATATTTTTTTAAAATATCAAGAGGTACTTGCACAATAATATAAGAAATACTCATAGTAGGGAGTACTGAGAGGAGACTGAGAGTACAAACGTATAAAATGTGGATCATTGTGTGTACCTAAAGCTTGCTTAAAATTTTAATTTCGAATATTCGTACTATTCGAGAAAAACATATATCCATACATAAAAGTTGCCTATTGTTTGTTTGTTTTTAGGTATGAATTATCTAACAATATAGAAAATAGTGTTAGATTATTACTGCCTATCACCGAGTCCCTTAGAACGGGATGGGCGATAGTATACGAGTCCGTGACGAATGCATCAGAACGTATGGATTTGCTTGGTATTGATTCCTATAGAGGTGCCTTCACTAAGGCTAGGCTAATGTGGTTAAGAACACGACAACTATCAGCCGATTCTGTAAAGGTGTAGTGAGCATGAAGGGAACTGTAAATGACAGTTCACTTCATGTTCTCTCCATCTTTATTGCATGGATTGACAGCCCACTTCATGCTCACTTCACCTATCACGATGAGATTGCAACAGAATAAAGCTTTTTTGTTTTTTTTTAAGGATTTGATATCATCAAATGACTTCTTCCGCTCTGGGTGCAGCGGAAGGGCTTGTCAGACTCTTACTGACTAAAACCCATCCGTGTTCCTTCTAAAGCCCTTTGCGTTCCCGGGCCGCGGTGACTCTTTCGAACAAATTCCGCACAATAGAACAGCACCACAGGTTTATATTGTTACACGTGGTCGTAGAACGAGCAAACAAACTCCGTACGCTCTGATACAAACGACTGAACAACCTAGCCTAAAACGGTACTGATTTCAGTCATCAGATGGATCTGAAGTTAGACCAGAGCATGTACAAGTTGTAAATCGGTAGTGAGGTCAGAGCAGAGCAAGTAGAAGTTGTATAGTATCCAAGTGTAGTGTTGGTCGGTACCTGTCGGGGCTGGTCCACGGGCACGGGCGGCGCGCGCGGCGGGTAGTGCGGCACGTACGCCTCGCGCCGCAGCGACGACGCTAGCGGCACGGCGCTGTACGCTGCTCTGTGGACATGGAATACGGGTGCTTATACGTGGTAATAACGTTACTAAGATACACGTCTGTTTTTTACAATGAACAGAAATGTAGAGGCAGGTGGCGAGCTAATTTTCCACCGTTACTAAGAAACGTCGGGAGGGTTAATCTTGCAGCATTTGGGATAGATCCTAAGACCTTATACTCAACAGTCTTATCTGCAAGCGTAGAACCAACTACAAGCAGCTGGCACACAAATACTAGGTGAGATTCATATGTCCAAGTAGTGCAATAGCCTGTGTTGTATTTTCTTTTGTTTTTTATCTGGGCTGACGACCAGTATTACCAAGGGCACAGTATAGATATCTACCAGTATGGTGACACAGGCTCGAGCTTTATGCTCCGTTTGTGGCCTTATTTTTAGATTGCGGTGACTTAGAAGTTTGATTTTTTCACTGCGACACTTATTTCAATCAAATATTCACAAATCGCACGCCTACTGCTTACAAGACCATCACACCGTTCGTTCGTCACAGCGGCGCGTTCACGACTGTTGTGTATCGAGTGTTAACCGAACTCGAGACACGTAGATTTGACTCGCGTTCTGACCGTCTCTATGAAGATCGAATACTGTAGAATTCTATACTGTGCCAAAAGGGGCTGCTGTTACTGGGTAGTGTAGATCAAATAGGCAATCGCTCCATTTAAAATGGGTGAGTTAGCTCCGCCAAGCTTTTGAAGCTCCCAGGGAACTTCCGTGCTTCTGGAAGGAGCTAGGCTGGCCAAGTTAGCCAGGACACCTACCTACGCACAACGGACCGAATGGAAGTCTAAGTGCGGAAAATGGAGTCCCTACTCCATGTAAGATGTAATTCAGCTGTATCCGGTTAGACTGGAAGTCAAATCAGCAAGTCGGGGGAAAACTAAGCAGTGGCATGATAGAATACCTCCATTTCCTCTGCTGCAAGCTAGGCAGATATCCAGGATAAAATATCTATCTTCCTCATACCTTGGAGGTGGGTCCGGCAGCAGGTGGTTGGCGAAGTCCCCAGCGACATAGCGGCGCTCCGCCATGAGCGCGGTGAGGCGCACCAGCTCGCGCTTGGCGTTCTCCCTCCGCGCCACCAGCTCGAGCAGCGTGAGGGCTCGTGCGAGATCCCGCCGTAGTTTCAGCATCTTCTCGTATGAGCTCTCGTCGTTTTTCCTGAAATTTTAATGCGGAATTTGTCAGATGGATGGATCTATTGCTTTAGATATTCAGTGGATACGATTGTTTTTTTTTTTTTGTTTTTCATTCATGTCAAAATATATATCGAAGAGTATCAAATATTTTCAAAAACGCAAAACTCAAAGCATTTATTTCAATTAAACCATTACAGGCACTTTCGAATAGTCAAGGTCGGTCTGTCCAAAGACATGACGCTAATTACACGTTCCAAAGCGTAGATCTCTATGGAGAAGAACGTGCAAGAAACTCTACGGACACTCTTTCAAATCAACGTTTTTTAATGTTGCATCATTCGTGTGAAAATTATACAAACGTATGTTTGTTCGTTGAAGTCTTTTTACGTCGTTCTCACATATATGTATATATATGTGAGAACGACGTAAAAAGACTTTCACGATCAAGCGTCCGAAGTAAAACACAAAGCAATAATGTTAAAAACCACAGGAGCACGTGAAAAGTTCAACAGTACAAGGGAACCTGCATCAATTCGTGTATGCATTTGTTCCGTTTATCCCATAACCGGAGATGATGCACACATGACACAGTCAGATCAAAGTGTTGTTTAAACTTCTGTACCAACAACACGTTGATCATTGTTCTGTACGTCTTCTGTACGATTTTTTTTTAAACACGAAGCAAAGCCTGCCTGTGTTGCTATTCTGTATAAATCGCACTGTGAAAACTAAGGTTAAGTGAACCTGAAGCGAGCTGTCAATCTATCCATTCAAGGTAGAAGATCAAGAAGAAGATGAAGAAGATCAAGGTGAGATGACAGCTCACTTCTCCATTTCACGGTGAGGTGTTTACAAAATAAACCGGCTGGTCGTGCATAGAATTTTTAGGGACGCCTTTACTTTTTACTATCCATTCATCAGTTCCTTGATGAAAATATAAGACAATGGACATGTCACCGGAAAATTGCAGACTCCGTATGATTGTAAAAATTCTCAAATTATAATTTCTCGATATATTATGAAAAAAACGTTTGGTATGCAAAAAATCTCATCCAAATTCAATAGTTTCCAATATATCCGTGTCTTATTTAGAAAAAATACAATTACAATTTTACGCGATATTTTACAAACTTACGGCGTTTGCAATTTTCCGGTGACAGACACAACACAGATTCTTAAATACATACGTGAAAAAGTGAAAATCGTGAAATTGAATTTTGTGGTTCTGTGCTGAAGTTACTCTATAGTTTATTGCATCCCTCATGTAGGTTATTCTTTGGTGATAAACTTATAATAAGATCACGGACCCCCATCGGGCACAGAAAAAAAAGTTAGGAAAGAGGAAGCATTTGTTATTTATAATTTTCATTACAAAGAATATATTCCACTACGTATCAATGAAAACTCGTTTATGGTTTCATGCACAATGGTACAATGACGGACTTAAGCCTTAAGCATTCTCTACCAGTCAACTGAGGGTGATGAGGTAACATAGCGGGTGCATTGGTTTAAAGCAGCGTTTCCCATTTGGTGGGTCGCGACCCGGTACCGGGCCATCAAAACAAAATACCGGGTCGCAGCATTCTCGCCTTCTTTTAAAAATATCACTAATTTTAATTAGTAAAACATTTTTAATAGTAACATAAACATAATTCTAATAACATTAAATATGTATTATTTTACTTAATGTAACCAGCGGGGGAGGCTTGGGGG
>NDFZ01005257.1:50594-168101 GCA_002192655.3 Mamestra configurata
GGGGGGGGGGGGAAGTATGTGTCGCGCGCGGCTTATGCGACAACAGTCACGAGTATGAAAATGTATGGCACCGCTTCCGAAGTCGGCCGCGCGCGTCTGTCGTAGACCTAGGAAAGGGCGCCATACATTCTCTCCTCTGCTCTCTCATCGATCGCGATGCACGTAATTGTACCCCATGCGAGGAATGTTACCGAAGATAATAATTGTTTACCTGTTCTTCCTGGTCTGCATCTTTTCCGTTCGCCGCCTGAACGCTAGGTAGGGGTTGTTTGACGACTGGCCCGGCCTGTTCTCCGTTTTCACCGACAGGATCAGGGGATGTTGCTGGAAAATACACATTGTACTATTAAAAAGAGGAAGGAAAAGAATCCCACTAATATTATAAAGGCGAAAGTTTGTGAGTGTGTGTGTGTGTATGTTTGTTACTTCTTCACGCGCAAACGGCTGGACCGATTTAGATGAAATTTGGTATAGAGATTGTTTGAGTCCCGGGAAAGGACATAGGCTGTTTGTTTTTATACCGGGAGTGCTTTCCCTTGGGATAATTTTCGACAATCACGCGGACGGAGCCGCGGGCGGCAACTACTATAATATAAATATAAGACTACTATCTATCGCCCGGAAAAACAAAAGCGAAAGGAATCATCAGTTTCTACGACAAGACCAGTAGGTAGTAAATTACATTTTGATATCATTTTCTGCATCAAAATTCTGGGGAAAATCAGACGTCTTTTTTTTTTTTCAAAATGACTTCTTCCGCTCTGGGTGGAGCGGAAAGGCGTGTCAGACTCTTACTGACTAAAACCCATCCGTGTTCCTTCTAAAGCCCTTTGCGTTCCAGGGGGGCTACTCTTCTCTCTAAACCCGAAGTCCGTAGTTTCGGGCTTAGTTACGGGCGTATTCCAATCCGTATCACCAACGGACTTACGATTAGTACGAATAAGAATACGCCCGCAACTAAGCCCGAATCTAGAGACTTCGGGCTTAGAGAGTAGCCCACCAGAGCCGCGGTGACTCTTTCGAACAAATTCCGCAACCCACCATTCTTACCAAGGTGCCAACACAAGGCACCTTGGTTGTGGAGATCACATATGTAGCCGCTCCATTTAAAATATTACTACTCTACTGAATCCGGTTACACTGGAAGCTGAGGGAAAAGGGTAGGCAAATTGTGTGGAGCGACGATCTTCGCAAGGTGGCTGGTTGCAGCTGCAACGGCGTCCGAATCGAGAGACCTTAGGCTCTAGACAACCTACATTCTGTCGACGGCAGCGCAGTGAAGGCGATTGTCAGCCATTGAAAGGTTCATTAGAAAACCAGCGTCAGACAGCATCAGTCTGTCTGTCATATCGCTGAAATGGACCTTTTTAGTGCAGCCGTGAGACACACACTTGGTTCTTAGCATACCTACATTTCTTTTTTTTCTTTTTTTATTCTATGTACCGTGTGTGTTTCATGTAAGTCTTTAATAAATATTATTCTTTCTTTCAGTGTCAAAAATTTATTGGATTGACAAACGCTGTCGAAATGCCCCGTGATCGTGAACCCTTTTATTTTGCCATTTCGACAATCGCATTTGCTGATAGAATGAGACTTGTATAAAATACTTATCCTAGCACTCACAGCGAAGGAACAAAAACATTTTTTTCTTACACTCACCGTGTTGAGCCGCTTGTTAAGCCAGTAGTCATACACAGCGATGATGAGGTCGTCGTTCCGCTCTAGAAGCAGCTTGGCCTCGTTGAGCGTCACCACCGTCTGGCCCGAGCTCTTCTCCAGCTTGTCCATCATCTGTTCGAACTTTAGCTCTGAAAATAAACGGAGAGGTCTCATCAGAAGAAGTTACGATTTTGTGTGCCAATAAACTAATATTAAAGTGGTGCTTAAAAAAGAAATGCAGCCAATTTTCTTTATTTAATGAGACGAAACCGGGATGCGCCAGATCAATTATCTATCGAGCCTGTATGACCAAATGTTTACGCGTATGTGGGGCAAAGAGTATAAAGATAATGAGGAACTAAGTGCCCCAATCTGCATGGAAAAGGGAGAATCTTCCGACCAGACAGGTGTTGTGTCTGACGGACAACCACCCGGTGGTTATTGTCGGGCTACCGCCATGTAGGATTTGTGGGACGTCAGATTTTTTTTTGTAGTTATAGATATGCTACAGGAGTCTGTAAGGACCTTTCTGCCTTCCATAAATGCGTTATTGGATGCATTTTGAACGTGCTATCCCGTATTTTACAACTCATCGACTATTCACGAGACCAGAGGGCTGGGCTTTTCTTCGGCCAAAGAATCAGCATTGCCATACAACGCGGCAATGCTGTCAATGTTCTCGGCACTTTTGCCATTGACAGAAATGTGAATGAATTTTTTGATGCCCAAAGATTTATTTTGTTTTTATACGCGTTTGTACATAATTTCGCGATTGTTAGTCTGTTGTTTAAGTATTGGGTTGTTACTTGTACATATTATAGTTCGTTAAATGTAAATAAATATTATATTTTTTTAAAAAAACCAGAACATTCAAGTTTGGCACTCGAAATAATTTTGTTTTTAATTATACTATGGATTCTCAGAACGTATCTAGATTGTATTCTTGACATATCGTTTTTCATTTGTCTACCTTATTCTGTAAGAAGGATCATGAATTTAAGTCTATCAAATGTATGAGACCTTAGTACCGTTTATGCTTGCATTCTTACCCTGGACCTACTGAGTCTGGAATAAGGTTCATTCTGGCAAAAATTTTTTTTGAGACAAGTTTTCCACATAATTCACAACCACTAAAAACAAAATCAACAGTGGCGACCACCAGAAAAGTGACGAGTCAATGAAGACCGACGAGTCTGGAAGAAACGATTCAATTGAGTCGGACCCGCGACGAAAGAACACGATGCACAATTTGTCTTTGATTCATCGATTTTTTCACGGCATCAAAACTGATCGCATTCGGGTGAAAAAATTGGCAGACTCCGGTTATACGTCGAGACCGCTTGCTTCTTGCAAGATGACGCCCTTGGCGTTGTAGCACAGACGTGAAGCAAGGCTCTTAGCCAATCGCATGCTGACTTGGCGATCACACATATAGTCACTATTAAATTGCCCTAACACCTGTACCATCGCATAATGAATGCCACAATAAATGTGGTCACTGGTACAAAAATATTTAAGGTTCACCATCGACTCGAAAAGATGAAGAAGACTTATTATATTCGTCCAATAACGGGCTATATACGGAAAAAGTAAGAAAATCATAATCTGAAGAAGTGTTTACATACTCGTATGTATTTATACCTGTGAGCTCGGGATGCCGCTGCTGTTTGAGCCAACGTTCGTCCTCCGTGTCGATGTCGTACTCCGGCGCCTCTTGCTCTTCCCATAGCGCTGTAACAATACAAAAATTGTTTATGAATAACATGTCTACATTTCTAAGAAGATATTCTTTTGCACGTATCCGCCGAACCGAAGATTTCTGCAGCGCCCTTCTTTAGCACGATTGCAGACTTGTGATCGCGTTAACCTTTTGAACGGCATTGTCACGTATACATGACGCCGATGCGTTTATGCTCTGGCGTTTAAAAGGTTAAGCATAACTCGAAATAATCCATACTATTCCATACTAATATTATAAATGCGAAAGTGTGTCTGCCTGTTACCTCTTCACGCCTAAACCGCTGAACCGATTAAGATGAAAGTTGGTATAGAAATAGTTTGAGTCCCTGGAAAGGACACAGGATAGTTTTTGTCCCTGAAATCTTCCTTTTAGGGGGTGAAAAGGGGGGTGAAGTTTGTATGGGAGTCCGTCATTATTGAAGATAAAACCATGAACCTTTGTATTTCGGCACTTAATAAAAAATAAATTAAAAAAAGTTGTTTTTCCTTCTACGACCTTTCGATGCGGAATGAAGATTTAATTAAATTCTTTAGTTTGTTACATAGTGCAGACCTCGCTACGACAATAAATGAAAACACTGGCAATACTGGTTCATAGGAATATTTTGAAATTATTATAAATCCTGTCACCGAAATTGAATAAAACGTCTTAAAAACTCAAACTAGTCATAGATAGTGACTACTATTCTAGCGAAATATTCTAAGCAGTCTGTTGCAGTTAGTGCCATCAAATCTGCGATAAAGACAACATATTCGTATGAACTAGTATTGCCAGTGATTTGATTTATTTTCGTATCGTCGTCTCCACCTTGTATAATCAAAGCCTAACATATCTCAACGTTAAAACGGTATAAAACAAAACGAATGGCAACCATAAGTTTATCCAAGAGCCCTATTTCCAGAAACGACTTTAAAACTGAAGTTTATTTTAAGTTAAAACATCCCTAGCTAATAAAAATAAGGCAGGAGGCAGGTAATATCTATGGCCTGATTGAATCACGTTTCGCAGAACCGAGCAAAACCTTTTAATTTTCCTCCTTCCTTGTTTTATGATAATAAAGGAATATGTGGCATGTTAATTATGCTTTATGGGTTTTAATAATGAAAGAGAATCTTGTGAGTTAGAGGATTCATTTATTCTTTTCATTAAACGTACTTAAGTACGTTAACTCCGCGTGGTATTTCTGACTCGCAAATCCCTTTTCTTGGAAATAAATGAACCGATTTAAATTTAATTTAATTTGTAAACGCAATAAAATACCACCAAAAAAGTTAGTTTAAAACTTTTTAGGAAAAGAGTTAAGGAAGACGTTGAGAGAAATTTTAGGTTTTCTATAGAAAGTGAAAAATCACTCTCCTTCTTTCTATATACAGTACAGGTTACTTCTGCGTACAAGCTCCATCGTCGTTTTTAGTTTATTTAACAATAATATTAATTTCCACACATATAACAAACATACAAGAAGAAGTAAAATAGGAACCTACAGAAATTTCTTCCATCATACTTGCGAAAGTATGATGGAAGAAATGATGTGAAATAATGGTCAAACCGAGCCCTACCATATCCAAAAAACGTCACACCTACAATTGAAACCAACAAGCCACCAAACAAATCATAAAATAAATAAATATCTTAATAAGTACCTGAAACAACTGAAATTCGTCAGCTGTATCCAGTTAGACAGGCAGTCGACCTCAATATGTTTTGAAAAACAATGGAAAACGGCGATGATGAGACCACCCTATATTACGAAGAACTAAGTCCACAGTCCCCTACTTATTTATCTCTAATCCAAGAGAGAAAGCGTCCAGGTTAATGTGCTCCATCGTCCACCATATAATCGTTTCCCGGAGAAAGGGGGGACAAAAAAAAATCGCTACTACTAAGTAACAAGAGACACCAATCAATTAAAACAAATCATCAAATTAAATCCAATCCAATCGTACATATTCTCGCTTTTATCACGCACACGTCCGCCCCCGACGATGTCCGTCATTATTCTGCGAAGGCCGAGCCTAGCTCGAGAGCTCACAGCTGACGGCGGCGACTAACGTAATCGAATCACCAGACGCATGCGGTGACTGAGAAACGCACACGAGATCCAATGTCGTGGGATAGATCTGTTTCGTTGGATGGTGCGCCTTTATTATTGAGCCGCTGCCCGCGGCCCGCCTGATAGTCGAAAATAATCCCAAGGGAACAAAATCCTGGTATGAGTAACCCATATCTTATTCTGGGACGTAGTGTATATCTGTGTGTTTCGATCGATTTCAAACGTTTTATATAAAATGATGCCGTTTTAAACCCAAAATAAATCGTTTTAAATGGTTGAAAACTCGCCTAAAATATAAAAGAACTGTGTTTGTGCATGTGTGTGTAGGGTAGGCGAGCTGGCAACGTTCGTCGAGTCACTCGTGACTCAACGCAACGTGATATCGTTTATATCGTGATATCGTTTGAAAACAAAGAAAAACATGATTATTTTCCAACACAGAGTTTTAACTTATCAATAGAGTTTTTATAACTTAGGTAGGTAATACCTACGCTTGGTTGGACAGACCAACTAGATCTAAACCCGCTAAGTATATCAATATCAGTATATCACACATTTAAAAACATATATCCTTGCCTCGGTAAAATCAAGAAAATGTATAATGTGTAAACGGTTTTTTTTCGTTAAAAACGAAAAAAAACCGTTTACACATTATACATTTTTGCGGATTGGTTTAATTGATTTTAAACCGCTCTTTCATCTATAGGACAAGGCAACCAAATAACTCACTTTCGCATTTATAAAACTGTTATCATCGCACAAGCACGTTTTAAATAATACCTGACAGTAACTGGGGCTGCCTCATAAAATGACAACAATAATGTAATGTACTAAAAGGAAATAAGATAGCATAAGACATGGAATTGCTGTAAATTTTCCGTCTGATATTATCAATTCATAACGCACGAGCTCTAAGGCCAAGCAAGCAAGCACGCAGAATGAAATTTAATCGTTGCAATTATTAAAATGCGAAATGAAATATGTAGATGAGAAAATCTCTTCGCAGTGAAAAAGAAAGATAAATGATTATTTGGGACTCGCACAATACAAACAAAACAGTAAAATAAAATTAATGCTAAACAGTAATATAATGTAACAAATATCTCTAGTATATTGATTTGATTGATCGAAAAAATTGGCGAATTTTATCCGATTAAAGCTCCTATTGCGCGTTTAACTAGAGCTAAGCTAGATCGTCAAATAACCAAACACAGATATCGATTCCAACAAGATAGACACAGCGGAAAGGGGTGCACTATTCTGCTGATTAATCCGACATACCTACGTATCTTCACGAGTAAACACAGGCTAGACTGGGTGAGTTGCGATAGCACACAATTCAATAACAGGGTGCGTAGAGTGGCTGTGGTTGGGTGCACTGCGTCGAGATTTAGGGAGCGTTTCCACCAGAGATGTGCGAGGATACGTAGCAAGGGATGTGTTTGTTACGAACTAATAGAATCAAATCATTTACCTAGCTCCGGTGGAAATGGCACGAAGTTTTTGAACTTACAAAACAAGCGAAGCATGGGTGCGAGGGATGTGTGCGAGGAATGTGTGCGAGAGATATGTACGAGGGATGTGCGTGAGGAATGTGTGAGACATGTTTGCGAGGAATGTGTGCTACTAGGGATGGACGTGAGCGAGAAACTGAAAAGAGTCCGCTACACATCCTCGCACCGGTCATCTGCGCACCGTTTCACAGCGTCGATACGCATCCTCGCGACACTCAGCTACCTCGCATTTCTCTAGTGGAAACGCTCACATCGTTTCACAGCTTCGTTACGCATCCACGCGCCACTCATTTTCCTCGCACATCTCTTGTGGAAACGCACCCTTAGTCAACTATTAGGTGCCTATTATTGGACGGAACGTTGGTAACGGACTATTGTTATGAAGAGGGAGGGTATATTTGTAAAAGTTTAGATCACAGTAGCAACCGGTTGCAAATTACATCGAGGGCTTTTCTTGTGGTTTAAAAAGGTAAAAAGTCTTAGCGGAACTAAAAACTTACAGACTCTTTGTTTGTTGTTACATAAACTTTTTGGGAAGTACATAAATCACGTGTTTTCGTGACCCCTTTTTGAAGGAACATTCAAAACATCCACAGCTTCCGTCGTGTTCAAGTTTTTATAAAGCTTTTGTTTCTAAATCAATGAAGGGGAGAGAAGAACAAAAACAGGGAAAAATTACTTTTTGCAGAGAAACTTTTGACACAAATATTTTCCTCGGAATTTTTGTTTCATAAACATGATTATGACAAGGACTTAGCTTTTTAAGTTGTGGTTTACTTTGTTGTGGTTTGTCGTGGTCAAGGGGGCTACTATCTAAGCCCGAAGTCCGTAGTTTCGGGCTTAGTTGCGGGCGTATTCTAGTCCGTATCACCTTACCACTAAGAATTAATGACAACACGATTTGACAGCTTATCTGACCACGACAAACCACAACAGAATAAACCAAGTGAAGTGACTGCATAGTCACTTCATGTAAAATACTAGTATTCAGCTGCATCCGGGGTAGACTGGATGCCGACCCCAACAAAGTTGGCAAAGGGCTAGGCAGGGAACAAGTGTGAGGAACATTGAAGGACTCGCTTCACATTTAAAAACTATACACTGGTTGCTATATTGCTGGTAAATTGGCTCCAGATTTAAAAGCACAATCATCGTCTTCATCCCCTTATTCCATGTTACTTGGGGTCGGCGTAACACGTTTTTTTCTTCCATTCTGTCCTACCAGCCGTCACGCTATCACAAACTCCCTTTTCTTTCATATTACTCCTAACGCAATCCATCCATCTTTCTTTTGGCTTCCCTCTCCCTGTCCATCCATCCACATTCATAACTCTTTTAGTTACATGGATTTCATCCCTTCTCTTAACACGACCGTGATAAGATAAGCGGTTTCGTTTCAATTTGTACCTCACTGGCGCCACTTTTAAATTACCTCTGTACTCCATTCTCGATACTCCACACATCCATCTCAACATTCTCATCTCCGCTACATGCAATCTTTTCTCATATGTCTTTTTCACAGCCCAACATTCTGATTCATACAGTACGATAGGTCTAGTTATGGACTTAAAGATTTTCCCCTTTAACTTGAGGGGTATCCGTGGGTCGCAAGTTAACCTGTCGCCATTACATCCGTCCTGAGTTGATCCAGTGCGATTTAAAAGCACAATCATAGGCTATATTTGGCATTTTTATCACAAGCAACCCGACCCCTTCAATCTCATTTGCAGGCACATCACGTTGCCAATACAGGGGTACCGCGAACCCCCTATAAAAATCACAAGCAACTCTTCAGTCAAAGCTTTCATACGACCACCACAAGCTATGGAAATTGTTGATCACATTCAAATGAATTCACGTTCAAAGGCGGATTCCGAATTCAATTTCATGCCATTTAAAACGTTGAATAACCTTCAAACAGAAACACAAAATAGGCTGCAAAAATAATCTTTTCATTTTCCCCCTCGTGTTTTTTGTTGGACGCAGGGAGGGAAATGTTTCATGTTTTTGTAATTTTAATTATATTTCGGAAGCATCGTGAGATTTTCAATTAACGCTCAAATTGTACGGACCACGTTATTTATTTATGGATTTTTGTTTCGCGAAATTAATTTCAGTTTATTAAAATATCACTTTAAAAACAGTTCCCATTACCAGCAAAAATCCTAGCCAATGGCATTCTCAAGACATCAAATCCCCAGACGCGAAATCTCAAACTTCACCACATGTGCGTCAGTCATTGTCGCAGACATACAGTTATACGCACACACACATTCGTAGGGCGTGCACACAGACACAAAGCGGTTTTGCTTGGTTCCATGAGTAATTTATCTATCGTTTGCAATTGACTCTATAGACGAATGTTCTATACTACAATAGAGTATTATTGTTTTGTCTACCACAAGTATTCTGCAACCGTTCAAAAGTTTTTCTTTGAGAACTGTGGTTTATTAAAACTACATATTATGGACAAACCAGTTTTATTTTTGGAGATTTGCACGTGAACGGGTATTGAGAATGAAAAAATAACACGTTAGGGGCCGTTCAAGTATTACGTAAGCAGATTTATTGCAATTATTTACCCCCCCATCCCCCTTGTCAGCAAAAGTAAGCAAAGCTCTTACCCCCTCCCCCCATGCTTACGTAAACATTTGTCAATTAATGTATTGTTTTTTTAATTTTATAATGTTATAATTATAATTTGAAAAATAAGAAAATAGATTTAGGATAGAGATTATATTTTACTGAAACGGTATTCAACATAGAGTAAAGGACAAAAATATTATATCTTACTAACATAACAAACTTATTTTAAATTTTTGGTACATATATTAAATTCAAATTAACAGTCTTCAGTCCATGAAACCCGAATCCATGATTCTAAGTTTTCGATGACATTGGATTGCTTCGATTGCTGCTCAGTGTTGTGAGTCTGCTCGCTTTCATCCGATTTTGGAATGTCTACGTCATTCTCATCGAGCCATTCAACATCATGGTGCTCTAAATTTTGAATAATGCACATCAGTTCATTAGCACGACGAGCAGCGACTCTTACAGGTCTAACTTTCCTATCAGTGTGCGTGTTTACTTTCTTATGGATCTTTTCGATGTGACGATTTAGTGACTTGACGGAAGCATGATAAAGACCACACGTTTTGCATGTTCGACTTGATAGCCTCAATTGTACCGTCGGACAAAAATAATCGTATGGCATTTGCAGGAAATCTTTGAGTGAAGCACTTAAGCGTAGAGCTAAATTGACTGGAAGATTAAGAAATTGCCCTCCTTCATCTAAAACCAAGTCATCAACTGTTTGTTTTACTTTTACAGGTGGTGGAAGAAACCTGTTGTCTAGTAATCTAAATAGTCCACTTCTTGGACGACAGCATTCTGTATTTCTACATTTTACAATTTGGAGCAAGTATTGGCTTTCACGCACATGTTCTGAATACCATTTAATGTCTGGAAAATCAGGAAGATCTTGTTCACCTGCCCCAACATATTTTGCATTAACATTATAGCCATCAATTTCCATTGAACTCCATACTTCAGCTAATACTTTTCCTGCAAATTCGAAATTAGATCTTTCTAAATGTTCATCAATTGTAACGCCACGTTCATCCAAATGAGACCCAAAATGGTCATGAGGCAATATTAAACCAGCCAGTTCCCGACTAAGAGGAGCCATTCTGCGCTCTACTCTGTTATACGCACTTCTTCCGGGAGCATTGGTAGCTAAAAACAATGCATCGAGATCATGTCGCTTAAAGTGTTGTATAGCAAACCCTATGACTTTTTGATAACGCGGATTTTCATCTGGCCCTCCATCAACCGTCATGATTACCACTGGTTTTACTAGTCCATGGTCAGTTTTAGCTAATGGTCGAAACTCTTCAAGTTCGAGAAGCGTCTCGAAATCCTGAGCATGAGTATTAGCAGTAGATGAACTATGCTTTCCACTTCGAATAGCGATGTATGTTGGTCCAGAATATCCAACGGCTTGCGGTTGTCCTAGCATATTGGAAGTGATTTTGATACCAGCATAAACAGATGGTATTAATTTATGACGCTCAGCGATTACCCAATCGTGATCAGGCAATTTGATTCTATATTCCATGTGCATTAGAAGAGGTGCTTGCTTATTTGCCGCAGTTACGCCAATAGGGACTCGAGCTTTATCATCTTGAGATATGAAAAATACTTGATCTGGTCCTAGTATGGATGCTATGTTCTCTAAATAATGGATTGATGTTTCAGCGAACTTGCTATCTAAGTGGCTCTTGTGGTGATCAGTTTGAGCCCGAATGAGCTTAACAGGGACTGTCGATACATGTCTTCGTCCCTCTGCAGAATTAGATTTTCTGGGAATCAAACGAAGATATGTCCCACTGCGACTAATGTCAAATCCCATTTTACGTAATTCTTGTGTGAGTTCATCAAGAGTTTTTACGCTGCGAATTGATTCCGTTCGTCTTCTATCATCTGCTGCACTCCCAAATAAAGCTATATCCGCGATTGTTTTCAATAGTAAAGGTTGATTGCTTTCAAGATTAGGACGTCCCACTGAATCCCTCAGAGATAGTCTTTTTTTCATTTCTGGATTTTCATGACAAATATCTTCTAACTTTCTTTTCATACCATCCCTGTGTTTCTTCTGGGCAACTGCGTTTTGAACCTTCCTGTTTAAAGACTGTTTTGCTGTTTTTATTTCCTCGCGCAACTTAATGATCTGTTTATCAACTTCAGCACGGATTGACATAGTATCTCTGGCAGAATACAAAGCATTCAAATTTTTTTCGAGTAGAGCAATCTTATTTTTCATAGCTTCCTGAGAAGGTTTTGGTCTCTGTTTATCTGTATTTTTATTAATTTCGCATTGCTGTTGTGATTCATTACCGGTTTTTATTTTATCTTCTTCCTGTTTTTTAATATTTGAAGCTGGCTGTGTAATTTGTGTTTTTTCTGCAGGTTTACAGGTTGCCTAAAAATAAAAACTTTCTATGGGTTCTGCTAAAGATTCTCTTATTAAGCTACATAAATACAAAGTATGGCAATAAATATGGTAAATACAAAACCCTATGGCTTTAAATCTAATATCTTTAAACGAGCAAATCGTTCCGGTCACAAAATACAGGGTGTTATAGTCTATTCAAGTAGGTATTTAAAAGAATATAAACAATCTTGATATGTCTTTTTATTGAAATATGCAATTATAAAATCAGATATCTGTAAAGGTGCGTACAGACATCGCGAGGCTTGCGCCGCGAATGGTTCGTCTCGCATACATCAACCTGAGGCATGCTACGGCACATGTATACGTGCGAACCATTCGCGGCGCACGCCTCACGATGTTTGTACGCACCTTTATGTATTTACAGAAAAGCAATTTTTTAATATTGGTTGAGTTTTTAAATGAATCACAACAGATTTTACACAGTTTACAATTTTAAACCACATATTTCAATAAAAAGACATATAAAGATTGTTTACATTCTGTTAAATACCTATTTGAATAGAGTATAGTTTTCTGTAGGTATATAATATATATGTATAAAACTGACATCCTGTATTTTGTGACCAATTGACGGAATCAATTATAAGAAATAAATCTATATAATGAATATTACCTCTATACTTTAAGATAGGCCATAATATTTTCTAATTAGCAAAGAGAAACTTTTTGGCGATTTCTAATATTTCTAGTAGGTACCTAAAATGATTTCGTCACTCACCTTAGAAAAAAAATGTAGTAAATTGGATTTATTCTTAGTCGCTGCTTGCAATTCTTCTTCGATTCTCTTAGATACAATAATATCTAGTTCCTTGTCGGATTTTGCTTGTAATTTATAATTTCGCCACACTTCGTTAACTAACTTTTGTACATTTTGTACTTTCGTACTTGTATGAGATTTTTTAAAACTTTCAAACAATTTTTGGTATAACTTGGATTTGTCTATTTGAAATGACATCTTATTTAAACATTAAACTTTGGATAATGGAATGAATGGTAACACAAATGTTAACTTGCTTTACTATGCTTACAATACGTCTACTCGCTATAGCAGCCAAACGAAACAATACACTGATAGAGGAAATTTAGACAAGTGAACAGCGCGCGGTAATTCCCTTACTCGGTTCTAAAGCGAGTAGGGGAATTACCGCGCACTGTTCACTAAATGTATGTATTACTTGCGGGAATCCCCGAAAATGCTTTTCGTTTTCAAGCAAAGACAATGTGTGGGTTGCCATTCGTGTAAAAAAGAAAATAACTACCGATGACGTAATCATCATCTAGACTCCCCTACCCCCCATGTCATCCAAAATAAGCAAAGCAAAGACCCCCCCGCCCCCCCATAGTGCTTACGTAATAATTGAACGGCCCCTTACGTAATTTGAAGTTCTAGATCTTCTAGAATTTCTGGCAATTTTGATTTCAATTTGTAGAAGATAAAATAATATACATGATACAATAATATCGAGTAATAATAATAGCGAGTGAGACAGACTTATTCTGTTGTTCTCTGGGTGAATTCACAAGGAATGCTTTGTTTGTAATTAGTTATTGGTATTAGTTATAAGTAACATTTAAGTATTAATTAAGGCGCATTTACCGCATTGGTTTTTCTGTAATGGTAGATGTATGTTGATAAATAAATAAATAAATAAAATATCACAAATGTTTTTTCGCGCCAATCAATTGTGTTTCTTGGACAAAGTAAGTAAGAATGAAATATGTAATAATAAAAGATAACCTAGGTAACGGGCACCGAAGAATTGTAAAACTTAAGAGCACAGTGCTCGCCGGACACATAGTCGAAAGAGCCGAAAAGTTCTGGAGTGGCGACCGTATACCGGAAGGCGTAAGCCGTACTCACAAGCCCTCACGGCCTTCACCTGGTCATCAGACCACCTTGTGAGAGGCCTTCTACTCTCACAAGGTGGACGACAGGTTAAGGCCATTGGGAATCGGCTGGATGCGAGATACACAGGACCGGTCGATGGGACGACGCTTGGGGAGAGGCCAATTTCCAGTTGTCTTTGATTTAATGATGAAGAAGAATGGAATATCAAAGAGAAAAGTTGTAGCACAGAAAAATTATATCCAATCTATTTCGTAATGTCTGTATTTTGTTCAATACAGGCGGCCAATCTCAACCGAGACTAGCCATCGGCGCGGGACATATTAAAGTGCACAAGTGTGTACGATAACACAGATGCACTCCCTCTTCCACCCCCTCATATTCCGATGGGACGGCAACCCGACACGACCGAAGAGAGATCTGGCGCAGGAACAACGATTTAACGTGCGCACCGAGGCACGGGGGTGTAACACCACCAACTTCCAAACTCCGGACTGTCACTGAAAAAATCCTATTGGATAAACCCAATAAGACGCTCAGCAGTTGTGCTTGCGACCGCGAGACCATTGGAGCAGTTCAAAAGAAGACTATTGGGAAGGAACTAAACTGTTCCGAGGTGACAACTAGATTTGATATTTTATGGAAAAAAAATTGCAAATTAACAAGACAATGAATAAACGAAAGCATTCACCACGAAATCGAACAAGTATTCTCTTAAATATATTTATAAGATCATCATCATAAAAATACAATACGAATGAGTGAGTCACCAAGTTTTTCTCGGAAACACTAACAGTCAAACCAAAGTTAATGAGGTCGTAAAATCGATCCGATATGGTTAAGATGAGAGGTTTAAATGGCTGCTTTCCGTGCACTTAAATCTGGCTCGTGCTACCACTTTAGAATAAACGTTTAGGTAGCTTAGATAACTGTAACTGTTCAAGTTTATTTATTTCTTAAAACTTTATGCACTAGTAAAAACACTGTACAATGGCGGACTTATCGTCGACCTTAAAGTGGTGCAGAGACAACATGGCAGGGTGCAACTTAAAGAAAAGAAATAGAGAGAAGAAAATATATATATATAAATACAAAGATAAATCCATACACATAAACAAAGTTATTAAGATTGATGATTCTACCAACTTGCGAATGTGCTCACGTGCCTTAAAAGACAACCGACTTGTTGCCGTCCTGATGTTCAGAGGGAGCGCAATCCAAAGTAAAATCCTGAACAAAGAAAGAGGAGCGGCAAATATCTGAAGGTTTGTTAGCTTCCGACTTCCGAACATTTCAGCGCTAGAATCGTGATTCTCCGAAAGCCGAAATTACATCTCTTATTTTCTCTAAATAGTGAAAAAAAACACTGTCTGTTTCACCGATTACGTTTTCTAAACCACTCAACAGAAAGAGTGATAATGGAGAAAGGTTTCTATATATAACTAGCGGTCCCGATAGACTTTGTCCTATCCGTACGTTTGCTTTATGACGAAAAATTATAGAAATCAATTGCAGCGCCACCTACCGGATCCAATTGTTAATCTAAACCACTCTCGAATCCCCTTGTACACACACAAAAAAATCCATTAACATCGGTCCAGTCGTTTAGGAGGAGTTCAGTGACATACACACGTACACAAGAAATATATATATATATATTAAGATTTGCACCCGTGCGAAGTTGGGGCGAGTCGGTAGTAAGAATGTACTAAAATAATGCACAAAAACTGTAACCAAATCGGCTTTCAGGCCGAATCAGGATGAGCCTTAAATTCTACTGCCGGTTACATGGCTCTCCAATTAGAGAGCATAGTCTGTAATAGGTCTACAATTTATCCGTTATCGTGAGATAGTAAATCTGGAAACTTGGCCCCTCATTGGTCTGGTAAATAACTTAATTGTAGGCTTGTGCTCTGATTGGTCGCCATTTTATGTCAGTCCACAATTTCTCGGAATTACTTCGAGATATCATAGACTACCAAATTTTGATGCGTATAAAAGTATTCCAAATGTTCAGTTGACAATTTATCGAGAATTTACATTCTCTCAAGTTACTTTATAATCTTACGGAGTTTGCCATTTTCCGATGACATATGAATAACAGCTGTGTCGATTCCCTCATAAAAAATGAAGAAGGGAGGGGTTTGTTGTAGGAACTAGGGAGTGTCTACCCTACAATTGTTGTAATTTCAGTTTATACTACCAAACAAATGTATGTGAGACCTGGCAGATAGCTTACTTAGTGCAGAAAAACGGATGGCATTTCATCACCCACCCCTGCACGAATAAGCAATTAAAAAAACTCAAAACCACAATACGTTGTCGAGTAAATTATTCTATTCATTGGTCCCTCATCTCTTCATCGACAAAGTCAACCATATCAAATATCAAAACATTTAAAAACGTATCAGGTTTTAACATACACCTGATACACCCCATTTTTAAAACAGGTTGAAATGTAGGGTTGAGTAAACCCTCCCTGTCAAACACTGGATCGCCTTGAACAATGGAGCCCCAAAATTAAAAAAAAAACGCAACATTACAAAGGGTTCCATACATACGGTTTTGGGTATCAATTTCAATATCCGGGGGGGTGATAGGATGGATGTGTTGGAAATTGTGTTACGGTTCGTTTTCGATTGTTTTTTTATATTTATGAGTGGGTGGTCAAACAAACAGATGGTTAGGTACCAATGTTTTTGCAAGATAAATATAAGTTATGGCTTATGCTAAAATTAATGGTTTTTATAAAAGAATAGCAAGATATTGCCTCCCTGTACACTATGTTAAGCTGTTATTAATGCTTCTAAACTTTAAAAGCATTAATAACACAAGGCGATTAAACTCAAAGACGTGCCCTAAGCAACCCACCCCACTATCACCAGCAATAGAAATTCACAATCAGTGAAAATGTCAACTGTCCCCCTATTACTGTTCATGAGATGCCCGCTGACAGACGGACAGACAGCGGAGGCTTAGTAATAGAGTTCCGTTGGATACGGAACTCTAAAACCTCATTTCTATTTTGCTGACAACCAAACATTTCTGCATCTATTTCCTCCGAGTTCGTGTCGAAATCAGAGACGATATTACACTCACACAGATTCACAAACCATCGAACTTTTTCCCTACAGGATTGGCAAAATTTACAGAGCGCTCCATATTAATCCTACTACGTGAAGTTAATTGACCCCGAATAACGCAAATAAACGAGACCCTACCGTACCCGTGGGTGTTCAAAGAGATGAACAAGGGATAACAGGACGATGGGCTATTTTGGCTCGAACGGAATGTAATCGGGTGTCATTCGTAGGTCTTTGACAATCATTACGGGTAGGTCTTAGACCACTATTCCACCTGCAACCAACTGGCATGCAATTTGCATTCTAGAGGTATGCGGAACAGTGCAAAGTCCCGCAAACCTCCATAGAAAAGGGAGGATCCTCCGACCAGACGATGATCTTCTGACCAGTCAATCGATGGCATCGATCGATGGTCGATCAAATTGTTTATCGACCGGTATCCGTCGATCAGCCAAAGTTACCACACCAATCGATCACCGTCGATCGATAACGATCGATAAGGATCAATGGCATCGATCGACGACCGATCGATTGGTGTAGTGACACCGTTAGTCAGCTGCATCCGGAAAAAATCGAAGTCGACCCCAATCATAGTTGAGAAAAGGGTAGATTGATTGGGACGGCAAATTAAATCGATCAGTCGGAACTTCTTTTCGATAATCGAGTGGACTTTTGGACAGATCAGAAAGTCCATTTAAATGTCCATAACTCGTTGATGAGGGTCAGAGGAAATCGCCTATAGACTAGATCCCTACAATAATCACGTTTGGGGACGGATGCGTTTGACGAAACCGGAATCGAGAGATTGTTGATTTATCACTAGCGTCTGCCAGCAGAATCGCCCGCATGAACGTCGGAAATTATCACAAGAACACGTACTATCGAAATCAAAAGTATTCTATGTCATAATCCAGGACATGGTCTGTAAGTATTTCAAATCCGTTCAGCCCGTTGATTTACCCCGGTAGTACATATTCGAAATTTACGCGATCGAAACCTCTGGCAAAAACTAATGGAAAATATTTACATAACGACAGTGCCAATATTGGTATTATATTTTAACTAGCTTTTGCCCGCGACTTCGTCCGTGCATATCCCGTTTTTTCCGACCCCGTAGGAATTTCAGACATCCTTAGTGTCCTAAAAATCCCGTAGTCTTAGTGCTCCCCTACAGGAAGGTACATGCCAAATTTCAGCTTTCTACGACCAGTAGTTTCGGCTGTGCGCTGTCAGTCAATCAGAAAATTATTACATAATATATTTTAATATAAAATGGGATAGGCTATATGTACACTGACAGATAACATAATAATGTACTGCGAAAGTCTAATTTCCCCAGGGTTGGGTAGGTAGGCGCGACGAGTCATATCAAAATATTGCCGTATCGTAATAACTTCGATAACGTTCAGTGATAAGCTTAGAATAGCAGTTTATTTTGAACATTGCTAAAAGTTTTAGCAAGTAGTTTCAGTAAGTAGGATTTGTTCCGGATTCGCCCACAAAGTTCGCCTAATTTTGGTTTTTCCGTGTTCGCCCCACGTTTCGTTGCTTTTCAGCCGTGTTTGTCATTTGTTTCATTCATAGAGCAGATAGATAGGTACCTAAGGGTGTTACTTCACCAATCAATCGATCGTCGATTACATCGATGGACGTTGATAGATTGGTGTAGTAGCTTTGGCTGATCGAAGGAAGAAGTAGAAACTATCGATCGACGTGTTGTAACACCCTAAGGCGTCCGTAGATTTTGACAGTCGTTACTTTCAGGTAAAGAGAAGCCAGAAACCAATCCGGCAACCATTCTTGCCAAAGGGTATCCTGTTACCCGCTTATTGGGGTGTGGAGGTCGGAAAGACAGTTGCTCAATGTAAAATACTGGTATTCAGCTTAATCCGGGTAGACTGGAAGCCGACACCAGCATATTCGGAAAAGGCTAAGCAGATGTAGAGCTCATTGCAAAGAGCTTGTCCGGGGAAATAGGAATAGTAGTAGCACTATGACTTAGAGCTTGGTTTAATACGAATTTCAATTTGATACGAGATCAGCTTATTGCGGTTTTATAAACACTGACATGCGGCCAACCCTGCGGCCAACCCATGCGGATAGTTGCTACAGCAAAAATATTTTCTACCTTCAACACATACAACATAATTATTTTTATTTTATTATTTCTGTTGTGTAGTCCGAATTAATGTTTATTTTTAATGTTACTGTGCAATGGGTGTAAATTACCTGCATATATGAAATTATTATTTTATTAAACAAGTTTCTGTGTCCTAGGTTGTAAAAGATGAATAATGTGTTTTGGGTGAAGCCGGTCAGAGCTAGCTCCAACGACATTCTGAAGATATTCACACGCAGGGGTTCGATTATAATGATTAGACTAAAGAATCGTAGGTTCTGGCGCTCTGCCTACCTCTTTGGAACACAGGCGTGAGTATACGACCTTAAAAACCGTCGCCTGAACATTCACAAACAAGTTCCCAGAATCGCCAGTCAATTAAACTTTCATAGCACATTCTATTCGGCCTTGTTGTCGACCGTCAGACTGGGCACAGCAAATTGATGTCAAATGATACGTCACGTTAGTTAAATCTCTCGTCTATCGTATGAGCAGAATTGGGGCTTGCAACAGGAAAGGAACCAGATTTCTTATTTCATGCGGCCGGTTTTACGATACAAGTAATTTTTTTTAATGGTTTCGTTTACACCATTTTATAGGATTTTTACACTCGAGAGCGTTATTCCCTTCTCTTTTCCAACCAGCTAAAAATCAACGGTTTTAAAGCCGTCAACGAAAACGAAGACACATCGATGTCAAATCTATCATGAGACCCACTCGAATGGAAGATGTACTTGACCCATTTCTAGTTGATTCTAGCTTTCTATATAGCTATTAGCTGTAGCTCTAGCTCGTTTGGAATAAGATGCGAGTGTTCTTACAAGCAATTCCTGCCAGGTTTGCGGAATTTGTTGGTAAGAGTAACCGCGGCCCTGGAACGCAAAGGGCTTTAGGAACACGGATGGGTTTTAGTCAGTAAGAGTCTGACACGCCTTCCGCTCCACCCAGAGCGGAAGAAGTCATTTGATGATTACACATCCTTGAAAAAAAAAGGTTGGGAGTTCCACCAAGTAAATAAAGATATTGAGATTTTGCGTTATAAAATTCGCAGTAGCAGCTCAAGGTCTAGATTTGTCACCGGTTAAAGGTGTTTAGCGCTGGTGACAACTGGCGAAATGCGAATCATACACGTCCCAGTCAAATTAGGAAAATTACTTAATGTTTACTAACTTTGTGTCAAAAACACCTTTGAATTTCTCTACATGTTTGATTCTCTCATATAAAATCTAAGTCGACTAATCAATGTTTAGCCTAATTCCTCTATCAAACGCTTCTGATATTACGAGAATCTCCCAATCAGCTCTCGGTATGGAAGACTTACTTGACCGATTTCTATTTAATAGTGGAAATGGAAACGTCGATCGCTCTGCGGTTTCGGATATCGGATCCGACTGTGTTGTTAGCAGATTGTTCGAAGCGGTTTGCTGCGCTTTTTGTGGGCCATTTTAATTTCAGTTTCCATTTGTATTTGCGGTTGGAACGTGTTTTTTGTTCGGGAAATAAAAGCTACTGAAAGCAGTGCAAACAAAGCGAATAAAGTAGCACATTGCTTCGGCTAAGCAGTTTTCGATCATCAAAAATAACAATAAAGATCCCTCTAAAACGATTACTTTACATCAATTTATAAGGGCTGAAGAATCACTAGCTGAACCAACTATTCTAAGAGCACCTTACGCTAAGCCTTCTAAGATACACTTGGACATAGCGTTGTCAATACAATATACATACATACATACATACACATTCGATGCGCTTGTACATTTATGTACACTGCACACACACACGCCAATGCTATCTACAAACTGTGAGTGTGATTGGATGTTGAGCATTTACAAGATTCTAGAGCCTCAGTAGGCGACGACTTGAAGACAGCTTAACGGCTGAACGAACTTGGTTGACATCATAATGAGATGAACATGTCCTAGATTAGTACATAGCATACTTTTTAGGGTTCCGTGCCCAAAGGATAAAACGGGACCCTATTACTAAGACTCCGCTGTCCGTTCGTCTGTCCGTCCGTCTGTCACCAGGCTGTAACTCATGAACCGTAATAGTTAGACAGTTGAAATTTTCACAGATGATGTATTTCTGTTGCCGCTATAATAACAAATACTAAAAAATAGAATAGAATAAATATTTAAGGGGGCTTCCATACAACAGACATATTTTTTTTTGCCGTTTTTTAAATAATGGTACGGAACACTTCGTGCGCGAGTCTGACTCGCTCTTGGCCGGTTTTTTTCCTGAGGAGCTTGTGGCTAAAGAATAAACGCAACGCTTGTCGAAGTTGGTTTGAGGACGGGTGACCGTCTTATCCGAATCTTCGAAATCCGAAAAGCACGTTAAGCCGGATTGTCAGAAGTCAGAAAATCTGACTCGTCTTGTCAAGAAGTACCATGTTAACCTGCTGTGGAGGTCTCGCTTCATGTAAAATACTGGTATTTATATGTTAAGCCGAACCCAATATAGTTGGCGTTAGGCAGAAAAGGCTAGGCAGATGATGATACTTTTTTGTCCGGGAGTATGCAACCTTGGGATAACTGCCGACTTTCGCGCAGGCGAAGCCGCTGACAGAAGTTAGTTATATACCTCACACAATCAACCCATTTCATAGACAACAGAAAATTACGTACAGTTGGCAGAATCTCATTAATTCTCACTGTACAGTAATTTTGAATGATGAAGTAAAACCTAGTGTGATAATCAATCAGCAGCAATTAATAGGTGTAATAAATACAGAGTGGCACGGCTCGGGTTGGCAACGTGATCGACTACGATTGCTTCGTGTGGTGGCATTTATATTAATATTACAGCCTCCAGCCAGGGCTTATAATTTTTTTTTAAAACTAAGTGACTACACGCTAAGGGCACCCCCTATGGGGTACGGGCCTCGGCTTAGGGCGTCGCTGGAGGGAGGCCAGCTAGGGACGGGCTGGATTGAACTAGGATTATTATTTGGGGACGAATTTGAAACTACAGGCTCAGTGGCGCGAGCTGGCTCGAGCAAGGTTCGGGGCGGACGGATTAGGACGTAGCGTATCCTATGTCATTTAGAATATTCCAAGGAAACGTTGTAACAGGATTATTTTACCTTGAGATCATTTCCGACTTTGAAGAAGGCAATGTCGCTGGTAGCTCAAGTATAATTTACTTCGAACAATAAATAACATCGATTGAACAAGACCAATATCGTAAGGGAAAAGAACAACCTTACCACGTTACTGAAACATTTTTCTTGACCACGATAATGAAGACCGACAAGAAAAGCAGGGCTCGGTCAACGCAGGGTTTTACAACAAAACACAATTAAAACAGAACACATTTATGTCCTAAACATAGCCATCGTACAGCCGTAACCTTTAGGTCTCACCAGAACTATCTATTATTTAGGGATAGACTCGACACGAACCATTTAATTTAGGAAAGGTTGTGTTTAATTTATCAACAGTACGTTGGACGGACACAGAACCCTAACGCCTTTATTCACCGAAGGATAAGGCACAGGCGTACCATGCAGTAGACCAAAATTCATCCGTTGTGTTTTAGTCTCGTGTAATTGAGGTGCGAATACGAGTCGGAATCAAATTCAGACTCCGGATTGCTACTGAAAAAATATTTATTTTTAGTATCTTCTGCTCCACTGCAGGGCAAAGGCCTCCCATTCTTCCTTCAATTCCTCCCGGCTTATGGCAAGTGTGGACTATTCCTGTCGGTAGGCGTCAACCTAGCCCGCCTTCTTCGGCTAGGTCTGCCGCGATGTCACCGGTCATTTTCTGGGATCCACATTGTGGTTGATTTTGAGACTCAGAAATTTCAGACGGACCCCCAGGACTGCATGCTCAGCAGTGGCGATACTTGAGATCAGTAGGTAATCGAGGCAGCCGGAACTAGTAGTAGTAGAGTAGAGTAGGGTCTCCATTAGTAGTTGTCCTGGCTAAGTTAGCCAGCCTAGCTCCGCCCAGAAGCACAAAAGTTTCCTGGGAGCTTCACAGGCTTCGCGGAGCGACCTCACCGTTCCGAGGATGATGAGAGATGTTTGTTAAGGGAGCAATGGCCCGTGATGGTCCCTAATTGTTCTTAGGTTATTTCTACTTAGGCAGCCTACACTAACTGAACTATGTATTGGCTTGTTTACACAGTGTGAGCTAGTGTGCGAGTCAGAACGCCGAGTAGCTGCAGTGCAGTATCTCGTATCGTGTGGGCGTAACTTACAAGTTACTGCCACGTGCGAGTTGGACAGTAGCTCGCATCCGAGTTGCTTCATCATTTTTTGTTTTCATCGCCTGCCCGCCGACAGTAACTCGTACATGGCAGCAGCTCAGCCCTCATTCGCATCGTTTGGCGCGTTCGGCAGTGGCTCGCCAGTGTCAGCCAGGCTGTTGCGAGCGGAACCTGTTTTTGGGTGCTGCACCTAGCAAGAGACTGGGCAGCTACTATCACTGTGTCGCCAGCTAAGGCGAGCTGAGCTGTCTAGTCAGCAGCTCTCACTGTGTAAACTAGCCATTATGCAGAGCTAGGCTGGGTCCGAACCTTTTAAATTGGAAGTTCAGTCTGTGTTTAATGTATAAACAGTACCTCGGACGGAATAAAACAGTAATTATTACGGGTTTATGTTTGTTTTAATGTAGGTACGTTGAATACAGTATCTCCGTTGATAATTTGGGACGTTAATTCGTTTGTTTTATGTCCGTAAATAATTTCTGATTGTAGCTACAACTGTCAGTAATATTATCTCGTGTACTCGGTCGGCTTCGAGTCTACCATTATTTCACATGTACCTCCACAACCCAAAAACTGGGTTACCGATTATTCGTAACAGATGCCTGCCATGCAGGCCTGGATGCCTGACAGGTTAAAGTTCAGATAAACGGTGTAAACTCAATAGGGTCGGGTTCAATATTGGGTCCATTCCTTTTTTTAGTTTACATAAATGATTTTCCCCAATTACTTAAAAATCAACCAAAGATGGTGTTATTTGCGGATGACACATCATTAATATTTAAAATAGACCGACGTTCACAAAATCTTGACGACGTCAATAGCTCTATTCATCAGGTCCAAAATTGGTTTACGGCAAACAATTTGGTTTTAAATAAAAAAAAAACTAAATGTCTTAGATTTTCTTTACCAAATGTTAAAAGTAGCGAATGTGACATCATATTGAATGGAGAAAAACTGGAGTTCATTAATCAGACGGTTTTCCTAGGTATCACATTGGACGAGAAATTACAATGGGGGCCTCATATAACATCTCTTGCGGGTCGTCTAAGCTCAGCCGCGTATGCTGTTAGAAAGATAAGACAGTTAACAGACGTAGAAACCGCACGTTTGGTCTACTTTAGTTACTTTCACAGCATTATGTCGTACGGTATTTTGCTGTGGGGTCGGGCTGCTGACATTGAATCCATATTTATTTTACAAAAGAGAGCTGTCAGAGCCGTTTATAATCTGCGTCGCCGTGATTCTCTTAGGGAACTTTTTAAAAAGATTAATATTATGACAGTCCCTTGCCAATTCATTTATGAAAATATTATGTATGTGCGGAAAAACCGACATCTTTTTAGTAAAATTAGTGATAGACATAATTTTAATACTAGAAATAAAGACAAATTAGATCAACCATTTTTTAGATTAGCTAAAGTCCACACTTCTTTCATGGGGTATTGTGTTAAATGTTACAACAAAATACCTTCTGACATATTAGAACTAAATGAAAGAAAATTTAAAACTCATGTTAAAAGTACACTTTGTGAACAAGCATATTACAAATTAGAAGATTACATTCAGGATAAGAATGCTTGGAAACATGCTGGTCCTGCTCCATAGGACAATCAAGGGTGAAGGTCAAACTGGTTGATTAATGTATTAACTTTATAGATATACTGTTTTTTTTTTTGTGTTTTTATTTTTCTGTTGACTCACACACTGTTGTTTAATTAATGGTTCCAATGTTTGTAAATATGTGAGTACAATTTACCTAAATTTCTTTAGGAAATTAATAAGTTTACCTCTGCTGGTGATACTTTGTTCTTTAAGTAGCATACTCTGGGTGCATCGTCCTCACATAATATTAAATTAATTGTTGTATACCAAATTTTGTAAAATCATTATTTAAAAAGAGTAACTATGGAGAGTTTCATGTCCGTTCTTCTCCATAAGAATCTACTTTTCCGAATGGACAGTAGAGTCACTTTATTAATGTTACATTATTATTTTACTGAACTGTAAACGATGACGTTCAAAAGTGCCGTTTAATGGCCTAATTGAAATAAACGTTTTGACTTTGACTTTGACTTTGATGCCAGGACTAACGGCTAAACGTGCTTTCCGAGGCATGGAGAAGTCTCGGTAATAAATGGTCACCCATCCATGGAGCGACCTCGGCAAGCGTCGCTTTAGCTCGAAGATCGACCAGTGTTGCTATTATTATTTAGCCACAAGCTCTTCCACACCATTAATTGACCTAAAAATACCTAAATAAAACTCGTTAATCCTAAATTTCCTTTTTATAAGGTAATTCCACGAGGCTGGCCAAAGAATACCAGACACGATTCGCCCTTTAATGTTCCCGTTATAAAAGAGCCCAACGTGATGGGTTAAATTGAATTTAAAAACATACCCTTTGTGTTCAGGGTTTCAATATAAAAAATAAACACAGTGGAGGGCGTCGGAAGGGCGTTGGTTGAACACTGATTTAATTATAAGTTGCGTAAAATGGGTTTGAAATTATTGATTTTATTTGGGGGTGACATGCTTACCTATATGGTGATTTTATTGTAGTATAGCTGTTTTTTTATTAGGCTGATTTCTTGTTTCTTTTAAAGTGCTAACTGAGTGTGATACTAAAGCCTTTATATTACAATATAACTGAATAGACTCGATTGGTAGTTTCACACAAAAAAGTTCTCAGTAGCAGTCCGAAATGCTCATCCAATGTGTTACTTCGAATTGCACAAGTTTAACAAAGAAGAATCCCAAAAGCATTGCAGCAAAAAAACTCACCACAAAACAAAATATTAAGTACAGAAATCTTTTCATGAACATTTCATACAAAATACAGCAAGTGAACGCTCAGGTAATTATGGTACGACAAAAAAACTGACCTAAATGAACTTTCAAAGGTACTGCGGTATAAGGGCTATTTAAAATTAACATATGTACGGTACGTTCGTTAACTGAATGCTTGACGAGATTCCAACGACGTAGAATGCTGCTTGATGACTAATGGAAGCCGCGAAATGTATAAAAAATACGAGATGGTGAATGTCAGGTGGGGTATAGGACTGGGGTTCCGTAGTCATCGTAAAATTCCTCGTTTGTAGTCAAAATATAGTTTAATGTTATTCTTGGTTTATACTAAACAACTTCATAGACATATTACATCCTGTATAATTTTTATAAAACAGTGACCCCGCAACGTCTGTCTGTCAGTACGCGTAAAACTCGAAAACTACCGAACGGAATTTCATATGATTTTCACCAATGGACAGAGTGATTTATGAGGAAAGTTTAAGTGTATAATTAATTAAGGTTTTGTGTAAATTACGTAAAATATGACGATAATTGCAGAAAATGACGAAAAAAAATACAGCAACTGGGAGCTTAATATGCTATGCTGTATTTATTATACCCCATGCGAAACCGGGACGGGATGCTAATTCATCGGGTTGCCAAGTCATAAAATGGTGTGGGTTCCGATCTTAGACTGCTGTATATCGCTTTATCGATCTCCAATCCTGGTGCCAATAACTCAACTGGGCTATCCCATTCCCAATGTCGAAGTGAACAGATATTTCCGAGGAGATGGCAATCTTTAATCCCAGATTCGCCCTCCCTAGACTATGGAGGTCTGGCGTCTATGTAAAAAAACCTGGCATACACAAGCATCCAGTTAGGGTGGAAGCCGACCTCAACCAAGTTGAGGAAAGGCTATGCAGATTGGTTAACGCCATAATTATTAAAGACCAGCTGTCGCCTGCGGCTCCACCCGCGTGAATGTCGAAAATTATACCAAGGGAATACACTCCCGGGATAAAAAGTATCCTATGTGTTATTCCAAACTATAATCTACCTCTGTGACAATTTTCATTAAGATCCGTTTAGCCATTCTGACGTATCCATCCATCCAAACTTTCGCATTTATAATATAAATATAGAAGTAAAGATGACAGTTTGAAGCTCCATCCATGGTTATTGGCAACCATAACACAAAAATGACTCCAATTTTCCAAACAATATTTTTACTTCGAACGTGCGGGCACAGTGCAGTTTCTCGTTTCACTGCGAAACCCTAACTAGATACCAGTATGAAATACGTGCGGTTTTCATAGTGGCGACTGCGGGTTGAAGCAAAATGTTGAAGCTTTTTATTAAAATGTATTGCTGGGGTAAATAACCGGTCACTATTGTTGCAGTGACCAATGAAGCATTCACTGTCATGCAAGCTTCAATAGTTGAGGTATAGATTAAGGCATATCGGGTTTTAGAAGAAAAAAACTCGGATTTGTAGAGCGTCATCTCTGTCCCTCATGCTTTTATGACCATCGACTATTTAGCTTCTAGACGTTGCACAACAGGCGACCGATTTCTGTCAACACACCTGTCTATGGCATCCCTTTAGACTAGACTGAGACGCAATTTTGTTCCTACACTTGCTTACAAACTAAAGACAGAGATACAACTATGTATAGTTCGGTCTTTGTCTAGTTCTATTAATCAATCGGCAGGGAGGGCAAATAAAATGCTGTAGTTCCTAACACGTGGCTCGGCTACTTGATATTTTGAAGAGTAATTATTTATCTTTCATTCGTTGTCTAGCGGCTAAATGTGTGGGATAGTTTCTTTCTAACTTGCAGCTCTTACCAGACCGCTCCATAAGTAAGATTTTCCTTTTTTAAGTATCTCCGGGATTTTAGCAATCGAAAACGGTTAGTCTTCCCGTACAAACATGATTTTTCTCTGAGTTAACGGAATCTATTTATTTTGTGCATTTCGTAGACCAAAATAATACGCAACACGTTTTTAGGGTACCGTACCCGAAGGGTAACCAACGGCACTCTATTACTAAGCCTTCGCTATCCATCCGTCCGTTTTTCTCATTTTATGGTACGGAACCCTTCGTGTGAGAGTTCGATTAGCACTTTGCCGATTTTTTTTTTCCATTCCGTCCTGTCAACAGTTCCACTATCACTGACTCCCTAATTACCGATTTCTATTTCCACAAAGTCGCAAAACTTAGTCAAGCATTAAATTCAGATAGCACATTTTTAATTACAGACCGCATGGCTATGTTGGAAAAGGTATCGATCGTCTGTCTGCGAACTTGAACCCTTTAATTAAACACACACACTCGTATAGGATTCTCATTTAGTCCCCTTTTCATACGCTCCGGCCCGAATAGCCGATGGCAAAATGTATAGAACTAAAGAGCTTTCATACGTACCGGTACAATTTGTACATTCGCCACCCCGGCACCCCGGCATTGACTATTGCAGTTGACGTAGGTATGTACTCGTATGAAAAGGATCTGAATATGACCATCCGTACTGTGATTGGATGTTATGAAAACCAACACAAGATCACGGCACTTACGACAGCCGAAGCGATTAACCTTTTGAACGCCCGCGTCAGAGCATAAACGAATCGCCGCCCGTGCCCCCGACGCCTAGCCACCAAATCGCCGTACTTTAGGTCGTATATTTGTGGCGTTTGGCGAACAGGGCATACGCTTGCTTGTCATGTATACGTGACGATGGTGTTCAAAAGGTTAAAAACAAAATGAAAATTGTACCCTAATTTAGAATTTAAACTGTAGTTTAATCGTTTGTGAGTTTTTATTATTATTTTATTGTTTTTGGACATTTCTGTTAAATTTTATTTCACATTTCTAGTAAATTATATTGGACATTTCTATTATATTATATTGGACATTTATATTGTAATCATTGTAAAATTTTAATTTTCATTGTATTATATTTTTTTAATTATTGTGTTTTATCATCGAGCCGAGGAATTGTCAATGTTATGTACGCCATCATTGTCACGTGCATCAGACCACTTATGAAGTAATTTTTTATAATATGTTTATGTTATATGTAAATAAATACTGTTATTAGTGATAGATGACATAATTATATAGTGTTTTTGGTAAGAACGAACTGGCCTTTGCCATTAAGTGCCACACATCTGTATTTAAGACGAATAAATACTTTATTTTTCTATATATTCAGATTCATCTCTACATAAATGCAACACTTTCGTACAGCAGTGGCGTTTTCGATGTTGATAAATTAAAAATACTTCAAGCGACATATGAGTCGTGATTATAAAACCCGAATATTTGCTTTTATTGTCTCACGTTACAACTTGTCCAATTAAAATCGGAGAACCTGCAATCATTTCCAGGCAACGAGAGCGGAAAATTTCATCCACGTGTACTTCCCACGCAAGGGCACGAGCTTCGCAATAGTGTGAATATTGGATGGTATTAATTAAAGGTAAAACTCAAATTAAATTTATATTACCCGATAGGTTTTATAAATACGAAATCGATCAGCCTGTTTGATAATCTCGAAAACTACTTATTTTCTTTCTATTATATTATTTTTAAAAGAGGTACTCCAAAGACTTATTCACTAATAACATATTCCATAAAAGAACTTATTATCTATTAGTATGGTGAATTAGTCACTTAAAGAAGTACACAGCTTAAACATAAAACAAGAACAAATTATGAGATCCTCAAACTAAACTTATTTTTTGCTACTGTGAAAGATAAATGACTTGATAACTTGCCTTGTAAGTGCAATTGTTGTATCTAAGGACAGCTATGTATACCTGTGGACACCCTCAATTCTAAAGGTGCTTCCTCACTCAGAGTCGAGTCATTACATCAGTGAGGGAGGAGAACCGAGCATTGCAGTGCGCACCTGTAATGTTGCAGATTCGAGCATTACATCGGTGACGGAAGAGAACAGAGAATTACGGTGCATAACTCGATGATATAATGTGTAAATCGAATCTGAAATGTTATATTACAGGCGGACGCTTCAGGTGAGGGAGTACCTTAATACTCTGTTATTTTCAACAAAACCTGCGCGCTAATGGTGTTTGGACAGCATGGTCAACATTAAAAATTTCGATTTGTTCCGGATTCGCCTACAAAGTTCGCCTAATTTTTACTTTTCCGTTTTCGCCCCAATTTTCGTTCCTTTTTCGCCATTTTTATGATATGTTTCGGTGTGCAAATTAAAACACCGACCTTGACAGTTCAAAAGTATAAATTAATGCATTGAGTCTTGAAATTTTTATCACGTTCAGTTCTCGCAGAAATAATTTCGCAGTGTCCACAAAGTTAAGGACAGGTTTACCTGTGGACACTCTCTATGACCTTTCATCATCCTTTCACAATTTTTTCCCTTGCTACCATTTTGACATGTCTCCTTTTCATATCCTTAGCAGTTCTTGCTGGTTTGAAAGAAGAGCGATATATCTTTACCTTCATATTCCCCTCAGTAATAGAACCACTTACAACTTTTAAGAGACACGTGCTTTTTCTCTGTGACTAATGTGGCCATTAGTTTTAAACTCATTAGTAACATCGTACGTTTTGCAATTCCCATGGTTGTAGGAGTGTAGGCGTGCTCTGAGTTCAATACTCTACAAATGTTATGGTGAATTTTATGCTTAACGCCATTGAAGCTACATACTCTGAAGTGAATTTGATGTAATAATGCAACATTTTTGTACCGACGAAAAGGAGGTTCTCAATTCGGTTGTGTTTTTTTGTGTATGTTACCTCATAACAATATTGTTTTATGTGAAAGGGTATACTTTCCAATTGGTCCCATAGAAATTTCTTTTCTTAAGGACCACAGACGAGATATTATCGGTACCGTTAGATGGTTTTTATAGCGGCAATAGAAATACACAACCTGGGATAATTTTCATGAGATACAGTCCGCTGGACAGCGGAGGCTTAGTAATAGGATTCTGTTGTCTGGTGTTTTCAAAACACCACTTAGAAGCGATCCATTTTAGACAGTGGAACCGAACATTTACATAACAAATTGACATGAAACCACATTTTTCTAAACTAGAAAGCTGACCGTACCGCTGAACCGTTGCAAGGTAGTTACATTATAATACTAGCTTTTGCCCGCGACTTCGTACGCGCATATCTCGTTTATTCCCGATCCCGTAGGAATTTCCCATTACCGTAAAGCCTATAGCGTTCCTCATGAATGTGGCTGTCATATACAAAAAGAATTTTCCAAATCCGACTGGTATTTCCGGTAATTCCAGAGATTAACGCGTACAAACAAACTCTTCAGCTTGTTCATGTTTGTATATAGATATGTGGCTCCAATACCCCGGGGTTGTATTATAATATGTGGCTCCAATACCCCGGGGTTATCAAACTATGTTCGTTACCTCGCTATTGACTATGAATACGAACAATCTGTAGTTTGTATCCTATGGGAGTTTCATTTTATGGCAGAATCAATACAGTTTGAATTTCTACTTTATCTAGTATTTTAAATAGTTTAATACTCATATAATAAAGCTGAAGAGTTTCTTTGCTTGTTTGTTTAAACGCGCTAATCTCAGGAACTTTTTTTTTAAGAATGGGAAATCATCAAATGACTTCTTCCGCTCTGGGTGGAGCGGAAGAGCGTGTCAGACTTTTACTGACTCAAACCCATCCGTGTTCCTTCTAAAGCCCTTTGCGTTCCAGGGCCGCGGTGACTCTTTCGAACAAATTCCGCAACCCTGGCAGGCTCTGGCCCTAGCGAGCCACGTCTTCTATGCTGTCATCTCTTTGAGGCGCGCGTGAAACACAACGCGCCATCGACCCGGGCTTGGTGGTGATCAGGCCCGTAATCTCAGGAACTATCAGTCGGATTTGGAAAATTCTTTTTGTATATAATAGTCACATCATAAGGAAGGCTGGCTATACGGGAACGGGCAAAAACTGGATATGCGCTTACGAGGTCGCGGGCAAAGGCTAGTTCTATTATGTACCGTGTATTCATTCTGTATGTCCTTGTTACACTATTTCACTTGCAGACTTATTGGCGCATTCAAATGGAAAGCACGTAAGTAAACTTAATCGGTTTACTTGTGAATCTATTCGGTTGCAAGCAATAGGTACTGCAGAGGCTTGTCTTGTGTGGGCTTGTTAACCAACCTCCAAGGATATGTATAAGTAAATGACATATCGTGGATCAAATACTATATTTTCGTATATTTTAAGAGATACAGAACCTTCTTGGCTCGTGAGGTGTACAATAATCATCACACTATCACACTAATATTATAAAGGCGAAAGTTTGTGTGTGTGTGTATGTTTCTTACTTCTTCACGCGCAAACGGCGGGACCAATTTTGATAAAATTTGGTATGCAGGAAGCTGACACCCTGGATTAACACATAGGCTATACTTTTCAACAACGCGTAGCACCGCGGGGCGCAGCTAGTAAATTATGTAATAAAAATACTAGCCATATGACATATATTGCCTTACTGACTGGCCAATTAGTTTGTCACAATCTTCATCCCATGTTACCAACCACTGAACTCAAACTCAATAGTTTTTCTTATTCCCAGCGCATGGACGGTACTCATTAAACAAAAACTTCTGTATACGAATGAAAACTATAGAGTAGCTTCATGTATGAAACTTTCCGTTAATGTTTTCCGAACTTTATAACTAGTGCTTACGACTACGGTAATGTTTACGCTTTAAACTTGTATTTCGTTACCATTTAAATTTGTTTACGGTTTTCGTGTCTACGTTTCTATTTTGAAGTGTTTGCTGACTTTAATATTCATATCGTGGGCGTGTTTAGTCAGTTGAAAATAGATTGCTCTGTCAATGATGACACGAATCAATCAAGGACAATTCAGTGCACTTGATATAGATCTTGTGTTTAGCTTAGTGTACTGTTGTGAACATAGAGTAGCTAGCTGAGAAAGAGAGCGATTTTATCTACCTAAGATTCAAGCCTTATTCACAGGTGAAGATTTCTCGTTCACGTGTGTCATCGTGGTTACCCTGCCTGTATCCCAATGTAGTATACAGAGGAGGTAGCTGAAAAAGGGGAGCGATTTTAACTCCTATCTTTAGGTGAGGACTTCTCGTTCACGTGTGTCATCGTGGTCCCTGCCTTTATCCCAATGTAGTATACAGAGTAGGTAGCTCAAAAAGGAGAGCAATTTTATCTCCACAAGATTCAGAGCCATATTCACGGGTCAAGACTTCTCGTTCACTTGTGTCATCGTGGTTACCCTGCCTTCATCCCAATGTATACAGAGTAGGTAGCTGAAAAGGGGAGTGATTTTATTTACCTAAGCTTCAAATGCTTAGTCACAGGAAAACTTCTCGTTGTCGTGTGTCATCGTTGTTGCCCTGCCTGTATCCCAATGCAATATACAGAGTAGGTAGCTGAAAAAGCGGGAGCGATCTCCACAACATTCAGAGCCTTATTCACAGGTGAGAAGTTCTCGTTCACCTGTGTCATGGTGGTTTTCCTGTCGTTTACTCTCAAAACTTTCCTCGTCTCTTTGTGTTCAAACACTCTCAAATTAACACGCATACAAATGCGATTAAAATCTCACAAACAAGTGTTCTATAGCTGTATCCTAAACGTATACCTATACGAAAAAGCTTTTAACGGACGCATTCAATCAGAACTGTTGACGACCTATCCATTGGGTGCGACGACCTAAGCTTCAAATCCTTAGTCACAGGAGAACTTCTCGTTCACGTGTGTCATCGTGGTTGCCCTGCCTGTATCCCAGTGTACTATACAGAGTAGGTAGCTGAAAACCGGAGCGATTTTATCTCCACAACATTCAGAGCCTTATCCACAAGTGAGAACTTCTCGTTCACGTGTGTAATGGTAGTTTTCCTGTCGTTTACCACATTCACTCTCAAAACTTTCCTCGTCCCTTTGTGTTTAAACTCTCAAATTAACTCACATACAAATGCGATTAAAATCTCACAAACAAGTATTCTATAGCTGTATCCTAACATGTACCTATGTATACGAAAAAACGTTTAACGGACGTATTCATTCAGAACTGTTGACGACCTATCCATTGGGTGCGACGACCTAAGCTTCAAATCCTTAGTCACAGGAGAACTTCTCGTTCACGTGTGTCATCGTGGTTGCCCTGTATTCCAGTGTATTATACCGAGTAGGTAGCTGAAAACCGGAGCGATTTTATCTCCACAACATTCAGAGCCTTATTCACAGGTGAGAACTTCTCGTTCACCTGTGTCATGGTGGTTTTCCTGTCGTTTACCACATTTACTCTCAAAACTTTCCTCGTCCCTTTGTGTCCAAAAACACTCAAATTAACTCACATACAAATGCGATTAAAATCTCAAAAACAAGTACTCTATAGCTGTATCCTAAACGTATACCTATACGAAAAAGCTTTTAACGGACGCATTCAATAAGAACTGTTGACGACCATTGGGTGCGACGAAATTAAATATAGCTCCAGGTATTTACGCAGGAGTGGGCAGCCAAAATATTGATTAAATTGAATATTTTGATACTTGGAAACGGGAACAGGTTAGGTTGGAATCGGCTTTTCTGTTTGTTTGTGGGTGGGTTCTTATTTAAATTGAAATAGGTTTCAATTTGATAATTAAATGCTACAATTATTTAGGACTAGTTGTTGCCCGCAGTTTCTACAGTATCATAGGCAAAATAGATCTATCCAGAAAAAAAGCATCCTATTATTATTTCAGTTCTGTGTCAATCAAAAAAGTACAGATAAAAAAGTTTAATCTATTGTCTCTGAATTGATGCCCAAGGGCCCGCCAGCAGACCAAGAACGAGCTGATGGCGGGACGGGATGGGAAGGTAGACATCCAAGCGTCTACCTTAGAAGTTACAGAGCGCCAGGACCAGTGGAAAAAATAAAAGGAGGCCTGCAATTGTTCAGCTAGTAATGATAATAAGGATGCTAGGATTTTGTTATCTATCCTATATGTAGTATTTTGTTTACTGAGTTCAAAACGTCATCCGCACAAAGAAAGCTATGTACCTATAACAGCACAGCCGTTTCCAAGTAACAAGCGGTACATACAGACAGATGGTCCGCAGCATATGGCGTTCAATTGCGCCGCAAACGTCCGGTGTATTGAAGCTTTCTTTGAATAAAGTTTAATTACAGTTTTAGAGTGAGAGGTAGCATAAGGTGCAGATGTATTTTGAGGTTAGGGTAAAAATGAAGGTAATTACTCGCCTACATGGTCGATGGAAACCGCTCAGGAGGCTCCGCTCACGAGGGGGACAGCAGCGTCTTTCGTCAGTCAGGTGTCAACTTAAATATAGAAATGTAAGGAAAACCTTTCTCTGACTGTTGTGTGTATTTTTGTTTTAGCAGCCTTGCTGCATCAATCTTTTCATTCCGGTAGCACATTCCCTTGGGATAATTTCGAACTACGAAGCCGCTGGCAATAATTTATAGACGGTGTATAAAACTCTCCAATTAAAAAAACCTATTCAAATTAACTTTTCGTCAAATTTATGATGTGGAATAGTATTTGTAGTAACTTATCTGGGTCCGTACTAATAAGGCTCTGCGCAAACGGGCCACCGACCACAGCCACCCGTGGCTGGCGACAAGCTGTTTACATGATTTTAACACGTTCTGTATGAAGTCGCCGCACACGTGTAGCTCGCGACTCAAGTGTCCGCGACACGGTGGCGGCCACTCGCTACGCCGACACTCGTGAGCCACCGACCACCTTCGTTTGCGAGGTACCAAAGGACGTGCCGCGCGACAGCCACCGGTGGCTGTGGTCGGTTGCCCGTTTGCGCGGAGCCTTAGTGTCAATGCCATTATGATTCTCCTCATTATGAGCTCCGTCTTTTTCTCACACTGGAACCATAATGGTTTTATGAAATCATAGTAGGGCCTACAAACAGCTTATATAATTATAATAATATCTTGGAACAACAAACACACACGGTCATCCGATCTCAAAATAGGCAGAGCCTGTGCTATGGCAACCAGACAACTGATAAACATACTTATATATTTAGAAATACATACATGTTATAGACAAATTACACCCAGACATAGAACAAATGACCATGCTCGTCACACAAAGATTTGTGGTGGGTGGGAATCGAACCCACGACCTCCGGTTTAGCAGTCAGGGTCACTAACCACTCAACCAACAAGCCAGTTATGTATAAGTATTGCCCTTAGATTTTCTGTGTCTGGGGAAATGGCTGTCGGAGGCACTGCGTAACTAGACTGCATACTATATTATTCCTAAAAATGACAGATATCACACTAATGACCAAAAACCTTATTTGTCTCAGTTGTCTAGTACAAATCCGAGGGGACGAGATGACATATTTATTCATTACTTTCTCGCAACACCCTTGTCATTTTAATGGAAGATGTGTGTTGACATGTTTATTCGTGGAATCTTTATTTTTGTGACCTCAAGGTATGAGTGGAATATTTATGAAAAGGGATGCTTATTATTTTTTAGGATAAAAAATAAATATCTTCCCCAGAGCGTTTAAAGTGGTTTGCTTGGCAGAGGCTTTTAAATTTAATTGGGTATTTGACTAGTATAAAAATCTACATGAATGAATTCTTATTTCAAATATATTAATTTCACCGAAAAATGGTAAACTCCATAAGAATATAAAATATCTTGAGAGATTGTGTACTCGAGATAAATTCTCAACTGAACATTTAGAATACTTTTTTACGCATCAAGGTAGTATATAATCTCTTGAAGTAATTCCGAGAAATTGTGGATTGACATAAAATGGCGACCAATCAGAGCACAAGTCTACAATTTATCAGTTTTCGTGTGATAGTAAAACTGGAAACAATGCTCCCATTGGTCTATACTGAAAAAACAAAGACCAATGGGGGGGCAATTTTCCAATTTAACTATCCAATTTAACTATAACTATATGTAGACTCTGGTTGCCAGTTTTTGTCAGTCCACAATTTCTCGAAACGCATGGAGATATTTAGAATAGAAGATTCTAATTCGTATAATTGCAGAACAAATGTTCATTTGACAATTTATCGGTTTATAATCTCTCAAGATATTTTGTAATCTTACGTTGTTTGCAATTTTCCGGTGACCTTAATACTAAAAGAGTGCAATCGATAGTTCTTTATTTGAATTCAGTTATTTACATAATTAACAAATGAAACAATCAATTCTAAGTCATACATTGCAAAGCTCAAATCACATTGCAACCCATACTTCTTTTAGGACTCTCTTAATACAAATGGCCACTAAAAAATCAACTCTAAATACACAACACTAAAGTCGATACTCGAATGAGTGGCAATATATTAAAATAATCTCGAATTACAAATTCAAGCTTAGAAAGAAACAAAAAGTATTAACTGTCATAGAACTGACAGTGTTTAGGTGTTTTTGTAACAAATCCCATTTACATATTATGTTCATCAGCTCTTTGATCTAAGCTAAAGGTTCTCACAAACTACGTCAGTCTACGTGACACCCTGCGCGGTGGCTGCGGTCACCAACCCGTTTGTATAGTTAAGAGGACGTCGACATTGCATACTTTGTTATTGGTGGCTTGTCTTTTATGGGACGAGAGAAGTCTGTAAGTCAGTGACTGAAGATGATTTTGTTATTAACCTTTTAAACGCCAGAGCATAAACGCTTCGGCGTACCCCCGACGCCAAGCCACAAATTCATCGTACTTTTTGTCACATATTTGTGACGTTTGGCGTATAGCGTACGCTTTCATTTGTCACATATAATGTGACACGGCGTTCTAAGTTTAAAATATACATTCGGCATTCCTTGTACAGTCCGTCCTCGTCACAAATTCCATTTGTGTTCGTCAGCTCTTTGATTTAAGCTAAAGGTTCTCACAGACTACGTCAGTCTACGTGACGACACCCTGCGTAGTGGCTGCGGTCACCAACCCGGTTGTATAGTAAAGAGGACGTCGATACTGCATACTTTGTTATTAGTGGCTTAACTGAAGATAATGTTGTCATCCAAGAAAATTCAGGGAAGTTTCGTCGAGAAGCAATATGAAAATAAATATCCAGCGTTCCTTGCGCAGTCAGTCATCATCTGCCAAGCCTTTCCCAACTATATTGGGTTCGGCTTCCAGTCAAACCGGATTCAGCTGAATACCAGTATTTTAATGTGAAGCGGCCTACCAGACCTCCACAACCCATTAAATGGGTAACACGGTAGATACTATTTGGCAAGGCTGGTGTCAGCTTTTCTGACTCCTGACAATCCGTAACGACTGCCAAAGATCTACAAATGACAGCCGGGACAAACGTGATTTCAAGGCACGGAGTAGTCTCGTTATGTTGAGATGGTCACCCATCCACAAACCGACCTCGGCAACCTTAAAGACCGGCAGCGAGCTTCCTCACGCAGTCAGTTCTTTCCTGTTAACTAAATATTTGGGCAAGGCATAAGAGATTTCTCAATGATCCAGCAATGTCTGCTGGATCGCAGTCTGACGAAGAATGACGAGGAGAGCCGATCGCAAATCGTGGGATAAGGCTAGGTAAAAAGGAAGGCAAGAGCTATGTCTGAGAGTCTATATCGATACGAGAAGAAGTTATACAAACTCCTTTCAACTTAATATGACGGGTGATTGCTATTTATGATAGCCAATCACAAAAGGTTGCTCAGCGTGCAATGGAGAGAGCAATGCTCGAGATTTATCTGGTGGATAGAATTCGCAACGAAGTCATTCGCCAGAGAACTAAAGTCACCTACATTGCGCGTAAAATGAGCATGCGCATGATGCGTGGAGACCGCGCATGGGCAAACGTAGTGTGGGACGCCCTGCGGCACGATGGATCCATGATTTGAAGAAGGTGGCTGGCAGCGGATGGATGCGTACCGCTCAAAACCGGGATGGTTGGCGATCTTTGGGGGAAGCTTACGTTCAGCAGTGGACGGCAATTGGCTGGTATGAATCACAAAAGCCTAAGCATATCCGCTGTCAAGTCTCATAGGATTTGACAGTGGATTTACTACTCAGTCATAAGACCTTCCATAAACCCACCGTTCATTTTATATTTTGCGATTGTAGACAGGTCTTGAAAATGATTAATCACACTGACATTATAAAGGCGAAAGTTTGCGTGTGTGTATATTTGTTACTTCTTCACGCGCAAACGGCTGGACCAATTTTGATGAACATTGGTATGCAGGAAGCTGACACCTTGGATTAACACATAGGCTACTTTATATTTAGATATATACTAGCTGTCGCCCGCGGCTCCGCTCGCGTTAATGTCGAAAATTATCCCAAGGGAACTTACTTCCGGGATAAAAACTATCCTATATAATACCAAATTTCATCAAGATCCGTCCAGCCGTTTGCGCGTGAAGAAGTAACAAACAAACATACACACACGCTCACAAACTTTCGCCTTTATAATATTATTAGAGTGATAAACCGCGGGTAACACCGCGGGGCGCAGCTAGTTGATAATATTTCGCTACACTGATTGATTGATATTACTCGACACTCAAGGCACAAAGCTTCCTTCCAATAGACAAAGAAAACGGCAACAGTATTCAGCAGAAAAAAAAACTCGCAAAGGCCATAATCCTTTCAAATGGACTGGCCTGTTGGTCAAGTGGTTAGTGACCCTGACTGCTAAACCGGAGGTCGTGGGTTCGATTCCCACCCGGGACAAATCTTTGTGTGATGAGCATGATCATTTGTTCCGTGTCTGGGTGTAATTTGTCTATAATATGTATGTATTTAGAAATATATAAGTATGTTTATCAGTTGTCTGGTTGCCATAGCACAGGCTCTGCCTAGTTTGGGATCGGATGACCGTGTGTGAGTTGTCCCAAGATATTATTATTATAAGATATTATTAAATAAGCCTCACCAATCAACGTCAACTATAATCTAAGACTATTCTACCGTCGATCACAATTATTATAAGCTTCATAAGGGTAAAGCGATTGCATAGAGAATTGTTGTAATCGCTGGCAGGGGCGCCGGGGCTTTTAGAAAACCTCTTGGGTGCTCATGCTCATTTGATGACTCGAAAAAATTGGCGAAGAGAAATGCACACTGATCGACCGACAAATAAATAAATGTCCTACTTACATACTGCGGACTTAATTACTGATTATGTTTAATAAAAACATAAAATGAAACCATTATTTAAAAATGAAACTAGTTTTTATTATCAAGGAATATCTGTTTCATCAACAAACATTGGTGCTTTTTTTTTAAGTATGGGAAATCATCAAGTGTCTTCCTCCGCTCTGGGTGGAGCGGAAGGGCGTGTCAGACTCTTACTGACTAAAACCTATCCGTGTACCTTCTAAAGCCCTTTGCGTTCCAGGGCCGCGGTGACTCTTTCGAACAAATTCCGCGACCCTGGCAGAACCCGCGACCCTTGCGTCTCAACCGGCGCTCTAAACCTAAACCACTGCGCTAAACGGGTCGTCGGGTAAAGAAAAAACGCTCATCCTTAAAAGGCGATTACTGATCAGTTTCTTGATGTCTATTCTCAGAGGTGCTCGGCACCCACTGTTTATTGTGTACTGTAGGTATAGTGTCTTGCATAACACTCCCAAATTCCTAATTCTAAGAGGAATCAGGTAATGCAGGATATTGACTGTTAGTTTATCTTTCCTTAATGATAGCTTTTCATTTTCCATCATACACGCGAACGAAGTCGCGGGCAACAGCTAGTTATTTAAATAAACGCAAAATTTCGGATATGTTAAAAAGGGTGTGTAAATTAAAACCGTACAGTATCATATAGGTTTTACCCGCTAAGAGGATTAGTTTAAATAAGTACAGAAACGGTCAATTCTAGATTACCATATAGAATACTTTTGTAGCTTAGCGAAAAGGTTTTTGATTGATAAGGGTTTTTCGACCAAGGTTAGTATCCGCTATCCCTTTAATTTATCGGAAGCTTAACCAGGTTTCACTTGTATTTGCTCCCGTGCCCTTTTTCACGAAAAGCTTAAATTTTTCTGAGTTAAAAATATGGTTATATCATGTGGCAACCGGGTAGCTCTATAACAATGAAGCATAATTGTGTCAAAACTACCAAAGTTTACAATTTAAAAAATATAAACCTTCAACAGGCAACTTTTCAGGAGCGGTTCAATATCTGGCCTGGACACGTATAAATATCTGTAGATTAGTAAGTCTCAATCGGCGGTATATGTACTTTGGACTGAACGAACTCTCAACAAACTTTCCGTTTTGGACGCAAACTTATCTCGATCGACCGAGGAAGCACGCTTGAAGTGTCTTACTGACAGGGGCCGTACTATAGACATGTTTAAGTCTAGTGTTAGACAGAGATAGAGCTATCTAGGCCGAATAGCACTATCCCATTCTCAGACCGGAATCAAGATGGCATTGACACATATTCGGAGTACGGACGCAGGTCACATCTACCGCAAGACGGGGCCCGCTAGGGCCAGAGACTGCCAGGGTTGCGGAATTTTGTTCGAAAGAGTCACCGCGGCCCCGGAACGCAAAGGGCTTTAGAAGGAACACGGATGGTTTTTAGTCAGTAAGAGTCTGACACGCTCTTCATTCATCAAGTCATTTGATGATTTCCCACACTAAAAAAAAAAAAATGGTCACATCTACCGCAGGGTTGCGGAATTGCTCGAAAGAGTTAGCGCGGCCCTGGAACGCAAAGGGTGCGTTTTAGTCAGTAAGAGTCTGCCACTTCCTCTCGCTCCGCCCAGAACCTGATTTCCCAACTAAAAAAAAGGCCACATCTAGGTCCTCTCTATCTGTTTCCACGTTACGTCACAGCTCAACAAATCCACAACATTGACCTTTACGTCGCGAACACAAATATTTAAATGTATGATTACAATATTTAGTTTGCACACGTACGGTTATCATCTCACGTATTAGGTACATGCTGCTACAGCTAATTTTATTGTCATGATTCTGGCAATTTCATTGGTTGTTTTGTTGAAGATTTAATATTGGATTAGTTCTACGCCTTGAATGGGGTCATAACATCATATTGACGAGTCCTTGGATGGATGGGAAACAACAAGGCAGCCTGAAGGTTATTCGTTACTGACGCCTTTGGATATATTTAGTACAAGGAGCATCGCAAATTCGTTAACATAAAAAAACCAGGATAAAGTGAGTTTTCTTGACTACCAGAACCCGACGTAAAAGAATAGCGCCATCCCATCACTTCTCGTGGGTGTCGTAAGAGGCGACCAGAGAATGGGCAGCAGCATTCTCTGTGTTTCTGTGCGTTGCATTGCAACAGCTACACTGCGATCGCCAACCCGTCTGCCAATGGTGGCGATTATGGCACCTCCTCCCCCTTTTGGGGAGGTCTTTCAGATTTGAGTTTATCTCTCAGATAAAAACTTACACCATTCCTTTTTATTTGTGTTGCTTATGTAGTTTCTACGTGAGCAGATCGAAGTTATATTGAAAGCTTTTTCTACCTCTAAAACAGCAATATATGCTACATAGTCATTAGTTTCCGCATGGCCTAGCACACCAAACCCCAATAATTAAGTTAGCATATATCCTGTGCCACGCATGACCCATTTCAAAACAGGCTTCATCGATTTCAGCTGATATGTCCTTGACACGGCTACAGCTCTAGCTAGAAATTGGAGCATATTTCGTAAAACCGAATTTGTTACGGACGAAAAACAATTTTCCATGAATTTCTCGCCATATTTGGGAAGATTGGCTGCCCAAGGCGGACTCGAAATTCGGTGGTATCGGAAAATAAATTACGTTGGAAACATTTATCACATTTAAAGGTTCAAAATGTATTTGTATTAAGTGCAAATACTGGAATAAGTATCGATTGTGAAAGGATACCTAGACGCAAAAATAAGAACGCTACACTTACGCCAGTCACGCTATACTTACGAGTATGAACAGAGGTCGGAATTAGGTAGAGTTATTTATGTTCTTACACTGATTTCATACAGCGAAAGAATAAAGTGGATATGCCTCAAATCCCGAGATTAATTAGAGCAGAAAATCCCGGGAAGATCCATATTAATATCAACATTTCGAGATATCAGCTAAGTTTGTAAACTAAACGTCTTGGACTATAAATGAATTGACTTTCATATACGCTGTGTCTTAAGAAAGCTTCCTCCATGAAATAATCAGCACAACTTCATGCCCGACTCTGTGTTTCCTGATAGCTAAACCCTGGGGATCTTTAAGTCAAGAGTGAACAGGTTACTTCTAGGAAAACGCGCTCTATCGTCGACTACAGTTTCCTATCAGCAACGTCCAATAATAATAAAAAATAAAAAAAACGACGATTAGTCAATAAGCAAATTGATTTAGGTTCTCATCCCCTATAAACAGTTTAATACCGACCCTTGGCTCTTATTAAAATCTAAAGCAGAGAGGCTAAACCAGTGTTACCAATTGAACGACTTTCTCTCTAGAAGTGACGACATTTGTTTAAGTCTTAGCGACATAAAAAAAGATTTGGCGCCAAACATAGTTTAAAATAGTTAAAAAGGAGTACAAATCAAAACAGTTTTAGGGCCAGTTATAGATTTATTTATGCTGACTCGATACAGAATTTTACATTGCTTAGAGATATATGTTTAAATTCAAACGGTATTTAATTGAAATCGCATACGTATATGCTCTAGATTTAGCTATTTCAAAAAATATTCCAACTAAACGACAATTTTTGCACTTTTTGAGTGCATTCGGAAATAATATACTTTAAGATTTAGCTAAAGAAACAACTTTATTATTTAAATTTGCTTGACTGCTGAGTCGGTAACACTGGGGCCAACCTCCCTTTATACCCAACTACGATTGTCAGGCCGCAGACGGTATTAGCCACAATCCAAAACGATTAGGAACAGGAATCCTTCCCTACCTACCCTGTAAGAGGCCCTTGATAGGCCTCAAAATGTATTTATTTATTTATACCAGACTAGCGGACGTCACGCGGTTTCAAATGCGTAGTTCCCGTTCCCGTGGGAATACGGGAATAAAATATAGCCTATGTTACTCACTGATTTCCAATGGTTAAAGAATTTTGAAATCGGCACAGTAGTTTTTGAGTTTATTCATTACAAACATACATACACAAAAATACAAATTTTTCCTCTTTATAATATTAGTGAAGAAGTGTAGACAGTCCTAAATAATAGCCCGCCTATCAGAGGGCCGCAGTGTGTCTAAATTAGCCAATCAAAAGTGTTTATAGCACGCGGGATTAGTGAACATTGTCTGACTGTTTAATACTCTGTCTGCCCGTACCACCTGGGTTCTCACAGATTGAATAATACCGTGTGATTTTGTTGTGTTCATTTATTATGTGCTTGTGTCAATGGCCTAAAGTTTTATTTGATTTACGAGTAACAAAACGAGGATAAATTAATATAAGAAGTGTTAAGAAACTAAAAATAATTTAATATAAAGTTATGATACACGCCTGTATGTGATATGAAGTGAATAGGTTATAGGTAAATAACCAGCTATATTAGATACAATAAAGCATCGCCATATAGAATCAATAGCTGCCGCCCGCGGCTTCGCCCGCGTGAATGTCGCAAATTATCCCAAGGGAAGATACTCCCGAGATAAAAACTACCCTATGTCCTTTCCGGGACTCAAACTATCTATTTACCAAATTTCATCAAAATTGGTCCAGCCGTTTGCGCGTGAAGGAGTAAAACATACACACACACACTCACAAACTTTCACCTTTATAATACTAGTGCGATAATAGTTCGTTTCTTGGGTTCGCTTACGAATGATTGGCACGTGTAGAATTAGGGCCTACTCTCTTTCACATATTTTAACTCTCTCACAACCCCGTTCTTATTTCTTGATTCGAAAATTGCCTTCAGGCAAGCCTTTGAAACCTTGAATTGGCAACAATAAGACCCACTAGCTTTTAATCCTTTTCTATGACTTAAGCCAAAGGCCTAAGCGTCTTCAGCAGATAGGATATCAACTAACACCGTTCAGGCTTATCAAAATGCTTCACAATCCAACCTTTCACGTAAATCCGAGACTGTAGTGTTACTGAAAAGGGGACCAGCGACCTTATGGGTCGTTGACTCTCTCGTACTTAATTTAGTTTAAAAGGGAAAACGCTATATGTAATGCTACTGAAGTGACCGTTTGATGGCTTTGGAGCTAAATAAGCTATGCTATGTTAATATATTATTTTAGTTAAGTTTGAGTTCTACGTGAGTTATTGAACGTAATTGCGTTCAATAACTTCGGCGTATCGCTTGGACGCTTTTATTCGGAAGTTAATAAGGCTAGATTCTTAAAAAATACATTTTGGATACGCACGTGTGTGCGTATCTAACTGATGGCCAAAATTTATTTTTACATAAATACTTGCATCCTACTAATCTTATAAATGTGGTCTACACGTAAGGAACGACGTAGGACGTTCGTTAATAATACGCTGAGATAGGGACCATTCTGGCCTCGCACAAATCATTTTATTATAAACCCATATTTGTCATATTATATTACTATTTAGTTGTTAATTTATTTTACTGATTTGTTTGTCTTGTGCAAGTCCCAAATAAACATGTTTCTTTCTTTCTTCGCCGCTGATAAAAGCTAGTGATGATATAAAAGCTCACAGACTCAAGGCATTTCGCATAAAAAATGTTACACAGCGGAAAATTTTGGTCGTTACTCAGATGAAAAAAACGTTATGATATCATCAAATGTTTGAATTATACGGGGTAAGAGATGTGACAAAGGTGAAAATATAATGCTTTAAGGGTGGTGGAATCACTCATGAATAAAAATTGTATGAGGGGTCGATGGATGTCGTTTCGAACGCTTGGTCTTGTTTTTATCGATGAAATGTAATAGTAAGCAGGTTTATCTTAGACATCACAAGGCCAATAGGGAATATGCATGCATTTTTGTTATTTGCAAAATAAAATAAATATTATCCCTAGTAAACAATTATGAAAGAATTTTTAAAATATCTTCATCACTTCATCAGTGATGTATTTATTTAGCATCAAAGTTGACAATTAGAAAGAGAAGTCCGATACAAACTGTGACGTCTAATATTAAGACGTTGACGTCCATACAGCTGCATAGAAAACAGCGTTTTCGCGAGAGGGGCAGATATATTTGTTTAAAATAGTTATATCTCGTTTGTGTTTCGGTCAATTCCGATTCTGTTTTCATTGTTATATTTTATATTTTTTGTACTTCTAGATAAACTGTTTAGATAATAAAAAAAATCATGCATATTCCTTATTCCCGTATTCAAAAACCTCCAAAATCTAGTAGCTATATCACTTCGTCGAAAATCTCTGACAACAAAGCTTAAAAAAATTAAAAATTTAGAGTTTTTTTGACAGCTTTGTGACTGAGATAAGAATGTGTCAATCGTTCATAGAAAAACACGGAAATAGACTTCTGACTGAAAGCGTAAGAGAATGTCTCGAAGAAAATTTAACTTATCAAAATTGCCAGCTTCCACTGACAAACGTTATCATTGCTCCTCTGAGAACGAGCTTTTGCCTAGCAATATTACTAAATTACATAACAAGAAAAAAAAGCCTTATCTACCAAACGACATCGCGTAAACGTCTGCATGATATCACGTTCCCCAAAAAAAGTCGCGCTCTATTATACGACAAAATTGTATGGTTCGACTTACGCTGCATATGTATGTGCTGCTTGGGCATTTTGTAATCGGGCGGGTAACATCGCTCGTAGAACTCTAGGTCGCTGACCTGGCATACCTCAGGCGTTGGTATTATCAGACCAGTGCCTGATATCGCTCTCTGGAGATGGTGTTCCTGTGGACAAGAGAAAATATTCTGTTAGTTTGATTTAAACAAGGCAGAGACAAGGCCACAAAATTAAAGATCGTGAGGAAACCGGAAACATGTGACATCGTACTGGGCCTGCGTGCTACGCTATTTAGGTTTAAAGAATCTTTATTTCTCATAAGAACATGATACAGTACACTTATATGAGATTTAAATTTTAACATTAATTTATCGTCTCCTAATGACGAAGCATGCAGATGTGGAATAAGAAAAAATACAATAACAAGGTATGAGATCAATAGCAGAAGTGTCGATAGTTACATATAAAACAAGTTAATACAGCTGGCCAATTTGACACCAAGGTACACTCATAAGTACTGATTATTCAGTTTGTGAGGAACACAAACACCGATTAAAAAGCGACCTATTCTTACCTTTAAGCATCAAGAAGGCCGAGTCAAAATTTTCCTGTAAGCGTAAAATCCAATACTAATAGACGTCCATGAAAATAAGGTTATTCGTAGACCAACTCGTCTTAATTGCTTAGGCAACCTGGGTATACTTAATTTGCCATTTAAATCTCTCGCATCTGCTTGACATAATTTCAGAAGGATCATAAAGTTTCAAGACAACATAAACATTTTTGATTGAAGTGGTCTTATGATCTTGAGTAAAATTCATACTAAAAATGTCTCAAAATATGGCAAAGTCCGCTAACGATTACTTGACAACAGTTATGATAACTATTAACAATGAATTCTCACATAATCAACATATTTAGAAGTTATTATCGCTTCAAAATGCTCCTGCTCAATTCTAAAGAACGAATCTTAGTACCGGCTCACCTGTTCCGAAAATTTAACCCTCGCTACTGGCGAGAAGTACCAAATTAATACATTCAACTGTACTATACATATTCAGTACAAGCATAATAACGTGAGTCACGAATACTCTTACATTTCAGTCTTAAAAGGAGGTTGTACAGTTACATCCAGATTAGCATTTCAAGATAAACATTGTAAGTAATTAAAAACAGTTCGGATATGTTAAATAACAGAAATAAAACCAACTTTGTGAAGTATTTTCATGAAGCAAATGTATAACATATTGTGTAGAATGTAGATCCGCGTATCCGTGTTATAATTGACAAGAGAGAGCGGTAAAAGAATACTTATTGCACCGACCCCAATTACCAAAAAATATTGGAAACGTATTTGAAAACACGCGTGACGTCACTTCGCTGGTAAAAAATTTACCAACATAGTGACGTCACGAGTGTTTTTAAAGCATCGTCATTCTTTGTTTACGTGAAAAAAGAAAAAATACAAATCCAATATTTTTTGGAAATCTGACGGACTAATTAGATTGTTTCAGTAAAATACCCTATTCACATGGGATGTGTAGAAAGATGATAATAGAATGTAGCAAACGAAGGTCGCCACTTAAGTCTAACACCCATCAACGATTGACTCTTGCATGACGAAGAGATATGACTGAATTTATCGAGGCTCCGTTAGTACATACGGGTGAAAACCGACTGGACCTTGAGGGTGGAGAAGTTAATAACATAACACCAATTTCAAGTCGTTCGCGGCGCGCTTTCCGACACATCATTTGGTGAACTTCCTCAAGGAAGACTTGGCCGAAAGGTGTGCTGTATCGGCGTTTACGCGTCAACTCGCAGCATAACACGACGCCGTCACTTCGTGTGCTATATAATATATATTAGTTAGTTATTGTTTTTATACTTAGTATTGTGTTTTATGGGCCTTAGTTGCCTGAAATATAGGATAAATAATAATAATAAAATCCGACAAGAGTGGCCTGATTTGATCAAGCCTCTAAATAAAATAGACTTCCTTATCTATCGATACCACAGTGGGGAAGCATGCAGCCATCTTAACTAACCATAGACCACAAGACATAGAAGAAACACAGCTATAGCTATTAAGAATACTTTTCCAATAATAACTAATTTGTATTCTTCCACCATTTTGCATGGGGCATCCAGTGTGGCAATGCACAATGGAGCCTCATAGTCATATTAATGTTCTAATTATGTAATCCTCTATGCGTTCTATGATGTAATAGTCACGCTCGGGATGGTGGTGGACTAGCTTCCTATGTCGTCTAGGCCCTAGTGTTAGGTCATCTTTTGTTGATTGCAGAAATTCCCGAAGCAACGGTGATGGTCTCTCTACGCCTGAAGAATATTTAAAAGCCGATTTAATTACTTGAATCAGTCTTTAAATGTAGGACACATTTAAATTACTAATTCATGGGATCATGTGATTTTGAGATATTCGTTTTCTTGTACAGTAGAAGGTAAGCAGTCGCCCGCTTGATGCCTAAGCATATTAAGGTCTATCGTCTCTCGCCTTCTGAGCAACCAAAGTCATATGTTGCCCGTATTAGTTTGCTAACCCTCGTGCCACCTGTCAGAAACTGGTTCCCACCTACGAACACCCGCCGACGTTGCCAAATTTCGGCACAAACCTAGGTTTGCCTTATATAACTTATGTACATATCGTCGGCCCAGATGTGACACCGTCTATGCAAACTGATGAACTTTTCAGGAGAGACAAAAAACTGTTTTGCAAATTAGATATAATACGCATCTTTAATGAATTTTATCTGGTGTAACCTCGTAAGATCTAACTAGACTAGTAGGTATAACTAACCACATTAAACTTGTTATTATGCTTGTTGCGAGAGGTCACAGCAATTCAAAATTCTGTCAAATCCAAGAGGCACTTACGAGTTAGTTAACTCTAGAATTATTGTTTGAAACTTTTTGCATAAAAATCCGTTATTACCAAAACTGATAGTTACGGTGTCACATCTAGCCTGACGATATGTCCCTGAAAAGCAGAATTATTCGAGGCACCATAAAAAAAAAATTAGCTAACAGAATTTTCTAATAAAATCACAAAACACGACCCAGGACTTCAGAACTTGCAACCACTAAACAAAATAAGGCCCCAGACATTACATAATGTTAATATTAGTAAGTATGGAAAACTCAAAACTCATCTTTAATGCATCATTAGTTTCGTTGGCATTGAACCAGTCCAATAAGTTTTGACTTATTAATATTCAAAACCAGTCGTTGGAAATATTCAGACTGTCTGATATTAAATTGAACTGTAAACGTTGGCCCAACGTTGGTGCCAACTTTGAAAGTATTTTTGTCGATAGTGCTTGATAACAACCGCAATATAAGATAGAAAATAGTCTCCTTTATTTCAGAGGGTGTTGGTAGTCTCCTATTTCAGCTTCGCTCAAGTTTCATCAGGTATTTGAATGAAAGATATCGTAGCGATCACCGCCGTGTGACCCATCCTGCCCCCAGAAATAAGGTTTTAAACTGAAAAAATCTAACGTATTTTCTTCATGTAAAGAAAAGGTAAAGGCGATACAGTACATTGAAAACTCGCGTTACGTCGACGATTCTCAATTTTTACTAGCGTCCGCTCTTGAACTTTGATGCGCTTTGTCTTTATCAATTTCTATCGATTTGAAATCCCAATTCTTGTCCAATAGTTTTTGAAAATCTAATGGACGGTCTAAACATAATTATATTTTTTTATCCAGTAAAATACCCTATCCTAGTGAATCTTAAAATAGATTTTAATGCTGCTAGCTTTTACAATTAAGCTTAGCCTGGGAAAAAAACACACAAGTTGGCAATACTCCGAAGAGCTTAGCTAAAGAAGAAATTACTCACACACACACACACACTATTCAAAACATAATCCGATTACTGAAGCTTAGTCCCAAGTCTAGAATAAAACCTATACAAAACATAACGCGCTGGTTCTTCTTAGTATTCATTATAGTTTATTAAAAAGTGAAAATGTTTTTATGCATATCCTGTGTGTATAGTTCCAAGGGGAATAGAAACTAATGAGATTAAAAGAAGCTTTGCAGTACACAAAGGGTTTTTTCATCTCCGGAAATTTTCCGGAAAATAGCAAACGCCGTAAGATTGTAAAATATCGCTAAACTAATTTTTCTTAATAAGACACGGATATATTGGATACCATTGAATTTGGATGGGATTTATTGTATACAAAACGATTTTTTCATAATATATCGAATAATTGCGATCTAATAATGATCAGCAATTTATTGCTAAGCGCAAAACTCAAGAACGGCTGGACCAATTTCGCCAATCTTTTTTGTTGTGTTCTTATTGTCAAGATAAGGTTCTTATGCAAGAAAATTTGGGAAAAAATAAATATATCCAGGCGAAGCCAGGGCGGGCCACTTGTAAAAAATAAATGAGAAGTTTATGATCTGGAAACAAGCTAAAAAAACAATGTTAGATATCGCTTTGAGGAGTTAATAGGTTATTAAACGGATCATTTGGTAAGGAGCTTATCATTTTGTTTCAGGCTTGCAGATTGCTTTTAAATTAGCAAACAGAGAAGGAAACCATAAAATTGACGAGGTTTTCAATTTGTCATTGAATTCCGATCAGTCAAGGCAAATGAATGTTAAAAATATATATCACTAGCGAACGTCACGCGGTTTCACCCGCGTAGTTCCCGTTCCCGTGGGAGTACGGGGATAAAATATAGCCTATGTTACTCGCTGATAATGTAGCTATCCATTGCTGAAAGAATTTTTCAAATGGGGCCAGTAATTTTTAAGTTACATACAAAAATACAAATCTTTCCTCTTTATAATCTTAGTAAAGATAACTATTTATTTTTTATTTTTAGGAGTTAAATCTCTGGGAGTACTATGTAAACCGATTAGATAATTCTTTTATGAATAGAAAGCTACATTATCCCAAAGGTGGGGTTTGCCATAATCGCCACGCTTAGCAGGCGGGTTGGCGAGCGCAGTGTAGCTGTTACAATGTACTGAGAATGTTGCTGACCATTCTTTGGTGAGTCCCTAAGTCGGCTCTTACGACACCCACGGGAAGTGACGGGATGGTGCTATTCTTTTACGCCCGACACCATACAGTACCTCAATCAACAATGATTACCGAACTGTTTCTCCGCGAAACGTTTCATGGAAAACCATTGAGCTGCAAACATTCATCCACACGAGTTGGAAACGTTCCCACAAGTCGACGACAGCATCTCGAATCCGCAGCGTTACGTCACCAAGTCACTGTAACGTATGACAATGCGGTAATACGTAATATCGATAAGGTTTGGTGTCGGTTTATTGATTAGATTGCAGTGTGGAACTGTGTAGTTGCATCATCATCAGTCGTCGGAATAGGTAGAGCTATTTGGGGTCAATGGCCTCAAATGTATATATTAATATGGATATGACACTGGGATCCCGGGATTTTAAATTTATTTGCTGACTGAAAGTAAAATTGATTTCGATATTACTTTACCTACCACCACGCTTTGTTTTTTTTGCGGTTAATTATAGTTTCATTTAAGTTCAGATATAACCCGTGGCATATATACACACACGAGTACCTCTAAAAATCATCACCAATCTTGACAAGTATATTTTTTAAATCCCAGTGTTAGTGAATCCCGGTATCTCTGGCATGTCCATACTATGAAACGTTTTCGCAAGTACCAAAAATAGCTCTGCCTACTCCGGTCACTGATCATCATCTCAACCGAAAGACTTCCATTCGACTTCTGTGCTGCCAACATTAAGTTTATTTCAACAATACCATTTACAGGCACGTATGTATTGTCAGGGAGGCGTGCGACCTTAACCAGGGCAAGCTATGCCTGCCCACTGCTACTTAAGCTTAGGTAAAGTAAACATTTTGAGCAAATATAACATCGTGTGAAAGCGAAATTGTGTTGGCGTTTCTCTCTAAGCTTTAGCTAATATCGCGATTTAAAACGTGTTTCGAGTAGGATTTTCAGATCAATACAACGAATTGTTACTTTTGCTAGGGCAATTAGCCTTGAAGGAGTAAACATGGAGTGTTAATAGGCGCGCATTTTGTGACCAGACACCAGGGGATAAAATGTTCTCCATTAAAGGATATTCAGAAATAAGTATAGACCCTTAGAAAATCATCTACTCTGTGCCGCTCTGTGTCCAATAGTTACTTGAGGGACAATTTTCGTACCCAAAGGGTAAAACGGGACCCTATTACTAAGACCCCGCTGTCCGTCTGTCACCAGGCTGTATCTCATGAACCGTGATAGTTAGACAGTTCAAATTTTCACAGATGATGTATTTCTGTTGCCGCTATAACAAAAAATACTAAAAAACAGAATAAAATAAATATTTTAGGGGGCTCCCATGCAACAGACATGATTTGTTTGCCGTTTTTCCGTTCGCATTCGCGTCGCAGTCGCAAAAGGTCAAAATACCTATATTTTCCTTACATTTTGACAAGATTTTTAAAATAGTTCTCGCCTTAAATTGGCCTTCAGGTTCCTTTAAATGGTATGTAAGTATTTAAATGCTTTTTGGCGATTTAAAATCGCCAAAAGCAACACGTGTATCTCCACCGATACCGTACACTTGCTCCATTTATTCTCACTCCGTGTCGCAGTGATAAATTATTTCACTTCCCTTGCCTCCTTCATAGTTTTCACGCAAAGTTACACCGTAACGATATTAATGTTATCATTTATCAACATTATTAGTCTTTGCAGAGGCGTTTTTCCGCATATTTTTACATGAAACCTCTCTTGGGTGCGCTGATATGGAAATAAAGTGGGGGAAACACTTAGAACCATTTATTTCAATAAGGTAGCGTCTGACTTTGGTAATAGTGTAACTAAAGGCCAAACTTTTTCGATATTTTCTAGATGTTTTTCAAAGAAAATTTGCTAGCACTTAGTTCTATTAGTCATCTTTGTCCATGGCAGTAAACTTATGATTAAGACTAGATTTTGCCTGCGACTTCGTACGCGCAAATTCCGTTTATTCCGTTTAGTGCGTTGACAGTCAGTCACTCAGTCAGTGAGTCAGTAACGGAAGTATTTTATATATAAGGATGATTGATTGATCACAAAGTAATGATTACTTATCACACTATCACATCACACTTCACACTAATATTATAAAGGCGAAAGTTTGTGAGTGTGTGTGTATGTTTGTTACTTACGCACAAACGGCTGGACCGATTTAGATGAAATTTGGTATAGATATTGTTTGAGTCCCGGGAAAGGACATAGGATAGTTTTTATCCCGGGAGTATGTTCCCTTGGGATAATTTTCGACAATCACGCGAGCGGAGCCGTGGGCGGCAACTAGTCATGATCACTTTATTGAGCTCGTAATAGGCTGCTAAGATCACAGATAAGAGTATTTTCGTACAGACTACAGAATTAATTGTTTTGAGAATATCAATTTACATGTTGATAAACGAAAGCTCGATTTCATAAACACTGAACCCAACGTATTTCAGCCAACATTTTCTGAACATCGTGCCAACCCCGCATACAATTTCTTTAATACCTAAATCTGCATGGAACCATTACAATAAATCTTCGTCCCCAATTTTTCTAAATAAATCTAAACACGGAATGACCGTAGTCTATATTTTAATCAAGTCCATACAATTTCCAACAGAAATAGCTGACCCAAACTCCTCGGAGTCACGCGAGCCTACGGATGGATTTAGTCAAAGGTGACTTGGCGTTTTGTTCGAACGAACCAGTCACTTGGTGGCATGTCTTCTTTGATATTTGATGAACAAACTATAACGGTAAATGGCTTTTATATTTTAAGTTTCAGACAGCTATTTTTGACACGAAATAATAAGCTCCTTTAAATTTTGCGGTCGCCGAAACACGTCTGGCGATGAACGACGTGGAGACGAGACCCAACATCAAATAAAATAGGGTACGCTAGAGATTTTTTTTAACCTAGACGACAATAGAAATATCGTCAGTCTTGGCAGGTTACACAAACAACAGTGTTTTTCAAGGGCGGATTTACTATTTCCTTTTAACAAACATTTTTCTGAAATCTTTAGCATAAATAGTAGACAATGTAAAGAAGTATCTAAGCTTAGAATGAAATTTATTTAGAGTGGAACAGGGGAGATTAGATAAAGATCACGTACTGTGCCTACTAAAAGTAACTAAGTATCAGGAAGAAGGGATGATGAATAACTTATCAAGGAAAATTATAGATGGGTTGTGTGAAAGATGAGGTAGAAAGGACATGAACACTCAGATTAAGGCTGAGACAGACGCATGAAATCAATGTAGGTATTAAGGACCAAATAAACTGAGACAAGTTCAGAAAGCTGATGATCTGTCACTAACGCAATCTTACACAGCAGAATATACAAACTAAAGTAGTCTTGATCAAAATTCACCCACCTTAAGAAAATTTCCGTTTATGTCAGACAAACAAACACTTTCTCTAATCAGTAAACACTACAAGTTTTCCACGCCCAACTGATCATATGAAAAACATGGGCATTCTCAAGTTGCCTCATTAGCGAAACGGGAAGAAACTGAATAAAGTAGGAGCCCATATAAAAACAAACAAGGGATTGATTGGTACGGTGTTGTTGTTGGAGTAATAGATACTGGAGACGTGTTAAGACGTGTACATATTAGAAGAGAATCTAGAGATTATAATGCTTTGAACAACGATTTAGCAAAAATCGTGAGTCGGACTTGAATACCTGTGGCACAAGACAATAGTAAAGAATAATAACAGCAATATACACCGTAAGATAATGAGGGCAGTGGCACTAAGCTGTGTTATAACCATGATGATGATTTAACGTACGAATTCGTAACCGTCTGCAGTCTGTGTGTCTGCCACGAACTTGTACCTTTAGTGTCAGATCTGTAGGCTACTTTGGAAATGAAAATCAATTAATCTGCCCAGCCAAACAATTTTGGACTCGGTTTACCGTCTATCAGGACGTAGCAGTATTTTACTTGGAGCAACTGTCTATCTGACCTCCACAACACATTTACTAGGAAACAATATGTTAAGCGACACGTCACGCAAATACAAAGAAACTAGTGCTGCGCGGCGACACGTCGCCTGTTGCTACTGTCTGCAGTCGGCTACGAACTGGTACCCTTAGGCTGATTACACCAGCAATACTGAATAGAGGCCACGGGAAACCGCGAGATGAGAAAAATACAGACCGGTAAATGTGGCTACGCTTGGGAGACGCCTATGTCCGGCAGTGTACGTCTTTTGGCTGAATTGATGATGATACCAGCTACAGTGAGATACAAATTCTATAAATAGACGATGATTTTACTCAAGTCTTCTTGGCCCAGGCAATACATATCATGTAGTGGATATCTTAGGAACCAGCTAAGAAGCAGGTACTAAGTATGGCGTTTATGATTCGATCCTATATAGTGACAAGACTCAAGCGAAAATACATTTTTTAAACTATAACAAAAGCATCACTAACTTATCACGAAAATAGATATCCAAATAACTATGTGCTTGCCAGGGTTGCAGAATTTGTTCGAAGGAGTCACCGCGGAACGCAAAGGCTTTAGAAGGAACACGAATGGGTTTTAGTCAGTAAGAGTCTGACACGCCCTTTCGCTCCATCCAGAGCGGAAGAAGTCATTTGATTTCCCATCCTTAAAAAAAAGTAACTATGTGCTAATAAATAACTTTTTTCCACCAAAATAACAGCCTATCCAATCAAATGAATCGCACAATCACAAATTGAAAGTAGCAATTCATTCGAATTCGGTTTTATCAATGGATATTAATGGCAGTCTATAAACCACTGCGATGGAGGCTTTCCCCTGAAACTAACCCCTAGGCGATAAATTGACGCGGTTCAGAGTTATTTACCCTTTGTGCCGTTTAATTAATCATTTAGATATCTATTGTTTGTTTTCTGTCTTTGTGGACCTCTATTTGTCTAAAGTAGTGAGATGGCGTGAGGTTCTGAATTTGATTTGGGTCTATAGATTTTCTATTCTTTGATCTTGAAGGTCTTAACTTTAATTGGAGTCTTGTCTATGTCTTTAGTCATATTTGAAGTCAAGTTCTCAGCTTTAGTTGGGGTCTTTGTCAGAACATAAGTCATGTTAAGAGCAGTATCGTCATTCTTCAAGAAGGCGTCCAAAATCGTACGATTGTGATTTCATGCCAAAAGAAGCCTGAACCAGCCGAAAGTACTAAATGTCCCGCGCGTTCTATCACAGCTTTTTGTAGACTAAAATTGAAAAAACTGCAAGTGAAAACTAACTCACATCTGCTCCTGAAATCTTGACCTCTGAGCTGTCAGTTCGAAAGACAGTGATTGTTCAGTTGCTAGAGAAAACTTGTACGATACGCAAATACCAATGTCGGGCTTAGATATTCGACCATGTGAGCAATTAGCAAGACGGTGAAAGAAAACATCAAGAGAAACCCAGTGTGTCCAAAAACCAAATTTGTTCAAGGCATGTGACATCTACCAACCCTCACTGGGCCCGTGTGGTGAGCTAAACTAAGGCCCACTTACTCTCTCTGAGAGAAGTCCTGTGTCCCGGCAGTGGAAACATTATAGGCTGAGCCTGCAAGTCTTCAAATGTTTGAAGTTACGTCGGCGCCAGCCATTATTGTAGGTACATATTTACTATCAAAACAGTGCAGCGTAGAGATAAGAGCATGTGAATGGCGACCCACGCGAGAGTCAATTGAGTTTAATAGGTAGCGGTCTTAAGATATGTAAGACTATCATACTAATGGTATGTATGCCAGTAACTCTAGATAAGGTCCTGCTGAACTTTCTGGAGGGATTTAGTTGGATCGAAGACCGGTTTTTTCGACCAGGTTATTAAGGGCTTAGATGTGGAGTTCCCGACGTCAACCTAATATAACGAATGGAACGGCAGCAGGGTGTGTATGGCAGAGCTGTCACAAACTATGCTCCACCTCCTATCCTACACTCAGTGCCCCAAAACATGCAGCCATAGTGACCTCTGCGCTGCCACTGACGATGCCGATGAAGTGGCATACTTTTGGGCCAAATAATCTAAATCCCTACCATGCCAGCGACACGACGATAACGATATTCAATACTTGTGGGATGTTAGTATTATATTCAGTTACGAGAACTTGGAAGACAGGTGAGTATTTAACAAAAACATTGAACAAAATACGAGAAGTTTCTTTTGACGGTAACCTTTCCCAATCCTAGCGATTTGACCTTTTCAAGTAATATTGTCCATCAATGTAATAAGTTTAGAGTGATATTTCTGGTTCGTTGACCGACCTTAAACTAACCTTTATTTTTCGATTATTTAAATTAAATATTTATTTGCTTTTGACATCAAGCTTACGATTCCCAAGGACAGTTTGTCAAAGTTTTGAATCCGCCTGTCTAGATCTCAGGTGGCCCGGATTAGAACATCGGTTTTTCATCGCAAAAACACGTTGCCTAGGAATAATATTCGAGATGAGAGCGAATGATGCAGCGAGCAAAACCTCGTATTAAAAAGATCATTCTAAAGCAAAAAATGCTAAGATTAAAACCAAAGGCTTCTTATACTGATCCTTATGAGAATAATGCATAATCTCCAGCTTCACAAGATAAAGGCCGTCGCGAGCAGACGAGATGAGAAACGAAATAGTTCCGAACAACTTTCCCTCAACTTGGGATTTCAATCGAAAAACACGCGTCGAGTAATACGTCCAACTTCGCTCCCTCTGGGAAGGAAGAGTAAATATAATAAATAATATATGTATAGTGTAACAAGCCTCTCGAAACGTCTCAAGAGTAAGTCCGACGTTATTGAAACAGCCAGACAGTACGGTCTAATGCATTTAGTCGTAGTGTATGGAACGACTGAATTGGATGTTTGTTTTGGACAGAAAATTATAGTTTACGATACATCATCATATACCTCATAGGCGTCCCTCAAAGGGGCCATAATCGCCACGCTTGGCAGGCGGGTTGGCGATCGCAGTGTAGCTTTTGCAATGCACAGAGAATGCTGCAGCCCATTCTCTGGTGAGTTCCTTAGTCGCCTCTTACGACACCCACGGGAAGTGATGGGATGGTGCTATTCTTTTACGTCCGACACCATACAGAACTATATATAGTAAACAAGAATTTTCTGATCGGCTAAGCTGAAAGGACATAGTGGATACCACCGCCCACCGTGTATTGTATATCTTGCAATACGAAGTTGCAAGTTACACTTAAGTTAGGTGTATCCAGTGTGTTTGGTCTTTTGCAAAGAATAGTTCTTCTACATCTATTTCAAGAACCCCTTCTTTTGTTAGAACTTCTTCAAACAAGCTCTTCCACGGTAAGCTCGAGTTCTCCCTATTTTCGTGCATATAGTATTCTACTCTATGATTGCTTGCAGTGGGGCTCCAATTCTCCATTGTTTGCGTAGATACTCGTATAAGATTCTACAGTGCGATACCTCGAAATCAAAAACTGCCCAGCAAGTCCTTTAAAGGACTCGCCGACAAAGGAATCACAGGAGCAAAATGTATTAATACCATACAAATTATAGACCGTCAAGAGCTTCAAAAGTAGAAAGACCAAGTCAGAGTCGTCAAAAGGTTCGTTGAAACGTGTCGGTAATTGAACCAGGCAGCCATCACGGTTCAACGCATACAGTCGCAAAGTACGACGAAATGGGACTTGTTCGGGTGCTTCCGAGATTACTGGACGGAAATGAGAGTCGGCCCTTGTTAGGGATACTTCGATGTACTTAGATTGGGTTGGGGGTTGAGACTTTCTTGTAAGAAACAAAGATACATAGTTTGTATCTTATGGGGTAACGTAGAACTACAAAATAAAATGTTACCCACGTATTTTGCTTTGTGCATGATACTTTTTTAAGTATGGGAAATCATCAAATGACGTCTTCCGCTCAGGGTGGAGCGAAAAGGCGTGTCAGACTCTTACTGACTAAAACCCATATGTGTTCCTTCTAAAGCCCCTTGCTTTCCAGGGCCGCGGTGACTCTTTCGAACAAATTCCGCAATCCTGGCAGGCTCTGGCCCTAGCAGGCCCCGTCTCCTATGCTGACATCTCTTTGAGGAGCGCGTGGAACACAACGCTCCATCGACCCGGTTTGTGCATGATACTTATACACTAATATTAGCACAACTGATACTAGTTAAAATATTACACCAAAATTTGTACTGGCCATGTTTTCTCTCCACCACCCTTGATTGGCTGGTGGAGAATGCCTAAGGCATTAAGTCCGCCTTCGTACCTGTGTGTTGCATGAAATTAAAAAAGAAATGTACAGGCAAACTGCTTATGAGAACGCAAACTGAACTTTATTTACGCTATAAAAATCAAATGCAATTTTGTTAAAGCAGCAGATTTTATGGCACGAACTACTGCGGCAGAATAATAAAGTGACGCTAAAGCTCTCTTAAAATAATATTGTCAAACACGGATGGGGATACTCTAGGATAAAATCAGTTTCCTATGAAGTTTGGTTATGTAGGAAAGAAAGAAAATATGGAAGGGTGGATATGGAGGAGGAATGCTATAAAAAAAAAGTGAAATGCTATGGGGAGACCTTTGCTCAGTAGTGGGAAAATATAGGATGATAAAAAAATAATATGTATACTAAAGAGGACGGATGTAGTAGCCCGCGAAATTCAAGTTTTCTTGTGTTTTTTGCAATGCTAAGACAATGTCAGTTTGTAACTTGATCAAGATACGATCCTCTACAATAAAAAGTGTGTATTTGCATAATTATAAACATAACAATCAAATCATCAACTTAGATTTGAGGCATATTAACTAGATTTCGGAAATGTATCAAATCTTAGTTAAAGCGATGTACATATTGATTATTCTTATGTTTATAATTATGTAAATACATACTTGTTATTGTCGCGGATCATATTTTGATCAAGTTGCAACCTGACAGTGTCCTGCAAATTGCAAAAAAACACAAGAAAATTTGAATTTCGCGAGCTACCACTACGGATCACCCTTAGGTAAGTAATTGGGGTGTATTTTGAGATAACAACTGATAGATATATATGAGCGAAGAACTCACACTCCAAAAAAATTGGAAGAATGGGAGGAGAATACGATATAACCCAGTTTTGCTTCATAAAATACAAAGAGTAAAATTCTTATCTATCAGAAACATTTCTATTGAAATATCTTTGAAATAAAGAACTAAGTCGCTTTTGTAATGAAAGTGAAAAATGGAAAAAAAAGCTTAGAAACGAAGCCGTATTTACTGCACAAAGCAATGAAGAAATACTTTATTTTTTATTAGGTACGCCAGGTGTTTCCTGCGGCTCGGTCAAGGCGTGAAGTTTTTATTATTACTGGGGTTAATATTACCTTTTATGCCTCGTTTTAAAGAATTTGTTTAGTAGTGTCGTTTAGGTTAGAAACGTTTCGCCTTCATTTTCGTTGGAGTGGTAGATAGCGTTAATTTATGTTAATCGCTTTATTTATTTATTTAAATTTTCTCAACAGCGATGCTTTATAATGCATGCATTCTCTAACATTCAACCTTAGGATTAAAAATAGTGCACTGTGGTAAGTGTATAACAAATGTATACTAGTATAATAAAGCTGAAGAGTATTTTTTTGTTTGTTTGTTGGAACGCGCTAATCTCTAGAACGACCAGTCGGATTTGTTAAATTCTTTTTGTATATGATAGCCACATTCATGAGGAAGGCTATATGCTACGGGAACGGAAAAAAACGGCATATGCGCGTACGAAGTCGCGGGCAAAAGCTAGTTAATAATATTTAAAATAGATTATTTTGTTTAATGAAATACATATTGAAAAATTCAGGTATTACAAACTCCAACATTGATCAATGACTTTGCCAGCACTAAGCTAATGTTTATTCATAAATAAAATAGTTACGACTCTGACGCATACATAAGTGATAAAAGGGGTATATTTTGCTATCAAAGCGTTTACTATGATAACCTTATCTTGACATCAAACTATTTTAATAACGAGGTCGCATTTTTTTTTTATTATTGACATGGGTTTGCTCTTGACTCTAGTCTAGGTCATAGATGACAGAGACAAAGTCAACGATGGAGCGAGCTTATCGGACAGCAAGCCACCCTACGCTCGCCGTCCGCCGGCCCGCGCCTACGGTGGCCGGGGATCAGCCTGCGACTCCCGGCAACGCCCGGGGTTCTTTGTAACGATAAGTTTGCGACTTTTTGAGAGGATGGGTACTAGGTAATCAACTTCCAAGATTATTTAGACCTAGTTGGTGGACAAGTTAATAATAAAGTTCTCAAAGATTCAAAGCTGCAGGTGGATGGGCACTTGGGATAACTCATGTTCAAGACAGAGCCATCGATTGACTGTTAGTAAAAACAGCAATCACAAAATATGAAACGGCAATAAACAGCATTTACGAATGGTGACAAGTACTGCCACTGGTCAACCACTTTCCACTCTTATGAACTTTGTAATAAGGTTGAAGAACTTTCGACCTTAGCACCCTGGTCAGTGAGCTCAGCTCACTTCTCTGGCAAGTGTGTTGGGTGGTCATCGATTGTCATTGTGCTGCAGAGGAAGTTTACCGGCACTTATAATGAGGTACTTTTTATTATACATATAACGTTACACTACGTTTATGTTTTAAACATGTACATTAATATTATTGCGTAGTAGTAAAATAGTGAGAACCTTATCAGCGCTTATAGCGAAACATAATAAAACTGTGTCACTATTAAATTTAAAACATGATATCACGTACCTAACTGTCGACTTAATTTTATTGTATCAACTATAACAAGGACAAAGAATGTCAAACACCTGGTTTTTACGTAATATATGATGGCGAGCTTGTAAAGCCTTTGAATGGCAGAAGACACAAGCAACGACGCAAGCAACAAGACACAAGCATTTTGGTGAAGCATTCTGAGATGGCAAATCGCTCTTATTTCAAGATCAAAGTATAATACAAGGTTTCCTGTTTACTGGACCCATCACATCGTTCTATGAACACATTAGGAAGTGGTGACGGGCGGGCGTTTTGGGGGACTGTCTTTATGTAGAACTTTGACGTTCAAAAAGTGCTGGCACTCAGCCTAATTAGAATAAATGACTTTTGAATTTGAATTTTGAATTTAACAAACACTGCTTATTAGTAGATACTGTGCGTAGTGCGTAGATACGTCTGACAGACTCTGACAATGGGACCCCTTTTTTTAAGGATTGGAATTCATCAAATGACTTCTTCCGCTCTGGGCGGAGCGGAAGGGAGTGTCAGGCTCTTACTGACTAAAACCCATCCGTGTTCCTTCTAAGGCCCTTTGCGTTCCTGGGCCGCGATAATTCTTTCGAACCATTTCCGCAAACCTGGCCCTTGTCGGCCCCATCTTCAATGCTGACATCTCTTTGAGGCGCGCGTGGAACACAACGCGCCGTCAATACGGGCCTGGTTCTGATCGGACGGCCAGCCACCCAACGCTCGCCATCAGCAGGCCCACGCATACGGTGGCCGGGAATCGCCCTGCGATTCCAAATCCATACAATACCCGGACATCAAATTCACACAGTAGTAGTGTGAAGTACTGTTAAATCGCTTCTCCGAGACTCGCCGAGCTTTTCTGGCGTTTTTTCTGGTGGTCACCACACCACTGTTTATTATTGCTTTGGACTAGGACTTGCAGTGGTTGGGAAAGATAAGATAGCTTGTCACAAAAGTATAACTAGCCCCTATAACACAAATACCAACCACACCACAAATCCCAGCCATCCCTCAGCTACATAGTACATCACATCCAGTCCTGCAATGTCATCGACCTACGTCATCGGAGTGTAAACCGCGGAGAATAAGGCCGCGGAAGGGGTTTAACGCTCCGCTACTTCTCTCCTGCACATATTAAGTTACATCTATCTTGTTTTTTTCTTGAGGGAACCTGGAGATGGGGTTTTTAAATTGAATTATGTTGTTGCTATATGTTAGAGGCTAATGTAGAATGTATTAAAACTCTTTTAACCTTTTAAACGCCATTGTCACGTATATCTGATAAATGAAAGCTTACCCTGTACGCCAAACGTCACAAATATGTGCCAAAAAATACTGCGAATTTGTGGCTTGGCGTCGGTGGTACGCCGATGCCTTCAAAAGGTTAATTAACTTTGAGATAGATCATAATGATCATTTTTATTTCTGGTAATTTCTTTATAGGTACATACCCCAGGTTGGTATTTTCAATCCGACTACCCGGAAAAGGAACACTGAGACCAATTCAGAGGTGACATTTGAATTTCTGACATAGCTTGGTTAAACGGATCATATGAGGACCATGCAGTCGGAAATGGTGATTCGAGTATAGGACCACGCAGATGAATGCTGTTTACAAAATGAGCCTATAGTCAATCCTGATCCAATATTGACATTTCACTCCTTTTTTGAGTGAAGATTGCCAATAACTAATCTCGGATCTTGTCCAATGAATGTTAAACAAATTATCAGTATTTACTTCGTTTTAGAATCCACGTATTTCCTTTGAAAAACCACTTTTATTCCAAGCCAAAGATATTCAAAAGAAATGAATTATAGCAGTTTGCGGTACGAATAAAATTATGAACAATTTTTATTCAACGGGATAAGAGAAAATTGTTTTGCAGCAGTGAAATAACATTGTAGCCATATTGCTGGTCTTTATGTTGTGGACTTTCTCTAATCAAGGTTTATTTAATTTGTGGAAAGGCTATGGATTTATTTATTTGGTTTTACTACCTACAATATGTTGCGGAATTTGTTCGAAAGCGTTACCGCGGCCCTGGGGGGCTACTCTCTAAGCCCGAAGAAGTCCGTATTCGGGCTTGGTTGCGGGCGAATTGTAGTCCGTATCACCTACGGACTTACGATTAGTTCCGAACCCAGGAACGCAAAGTGCATTTGGAGGAACACGGGCGAGTTTTAGTCAGTAAGAGTCTCGACACTCCTTTCTGCGCCGCCAAGACCGAGAGGAGTCTTTTTAATGATTTCCCAGCCAAAAAAAAATCCTACAATATACCGTTACCAGAGTTTTTAGACAAATTAACATTTTATCAGCGATAACATTTGTTGAGTCTTAAATGTGTGGTTACATGTGCTACCGAAATGTCACGTGGTCAATACCGTATATTTTTTCATTTCGTCACTATGTCAAGACTTATGTTTCGGTATGGTGTCGGAGTTCTGTATGGTATGGGACGTAATAGCACCACCCCATCACTTCCCGTGGGTGTCGTACGAGGCTACTAAGGGACTCACCAAAGAATAGGCAGCAACATTATCTATGCATTGCAACAGACATACTGCGATCGCTAACCTGCCAAGCATGGCGATTAAAGCAAACCCCCCTCCCCTGGTTGGGGGGCAGTGGACGTCTTTCGGCTGATATGATGATGATCATGATGTCAAGACTAGTCAAGAGCCTAAGTTCTAACATTCTTTGGTAAATGGTTCCCGAGACATAAATGTTTTCGAAAAGCAGTAGGTTGAACGTGAATTCAAATCAAAGCATAAATTTTAATGGAACTTTTAAACTGTCAAAAAGTTCCTTCTTCTTTGTGTTTCAGAATTGGTAGTGGATGACAAGTATAAGAATGGTCTCTCCAACTTATTTAAATTGAGAATTTGACGTTGAGCGTAGTCAAAGTCTACTTTAGCCTAAAAACTTTGGCTGCGTTTCGACCAAAGATGTGCGAGGAAGCGTAGCGAGGAATTTGTTTGTGTGAACCAATAGAATCACTGTATTTACCTATTCCGCTACAGGCTCGGTAAATGAATCGATTCTATTGGTTTTTTAAAACACATCCCTCGCTACTTCTCTGGTGGAGACGCACTCTAAGTGTGGAGTTTGTCACGTTCGTAACTACAAATTCTGAATTCTTCAACCGGGTATCAACCGTTCAAGTAAGTCCAAATGATCGTGTTAGATTAAAGATAACTAAAGCATCGTAGCCTTAGCCTATGATAAGGGCATATAGCCTGTTTACCATGAACTTAAGGTATCTGTGAACTACATCGAGAATGTAATATATAAATATCAAGGATGGAGGTGAGTCAATAGGAATCTTGATTAAATAAATACCGGTGTAGGTAAAGACAGTCAATATGAGACATGAGTCAAGGAAATGATAAACAGATGGTCTAGCTCAGGGGGGTTCCCAATCTGTTTTATATTGTCCCTTTTTTTTTTTTTTTGCGACGCCCTTGTAAAAGAAATTACATAGGTAAGTGTAGCTTCATTTGGGGAAACGAGAAGGTACGTATACGTACAATCAATAAACTGGATGAACTTGCTTTTCTGATTAAGATTTACTGTTTTTTACAATACAATACATATTTGCGCCAAAATATGTATTGTAAACTTAGCGTTAAATCTAGAACAGATTTTTCTTGCAGAAAGTCTTCCAAAACAGAAAAACAAAGTATTGATTAACTCCATGTCTATTTTTCTCTTCTACAATATTATTTGCAAGTTGCAGCAGATATTCGTGCATTAGCATTTCCGTGGCGGTTTGCGACGCCTCTGGGAAAGCTCCGCGACGCACGAGTTTGGGATTTCCATTTCCTGGTGATATGAGTTGCTGGACGCTGGTATCTTACCAATATGCTCTTTAAAGGTTCACCGAATTGATTCATTCTATAGTGCAATAAGTATACTATAAAATGTGTTTCTGAACAATCAGTAAAAAGAAGAAATAAGCTCCAAGAGACAACTTTGTCGAGCTAATTTTGTAGATTTTTTGGAAGACCTCAGAAATCTGGGGCACTTCGTAAGATTTCTTCAACGATCATAATTATATGTATAAGTTAAATGTAACAGCTATATACTTCCATTTTTGGAATTAGATGAAAGTAATCATCTGCAAATTAATAACACACGAGTAAACCCATATTCCTGGAAACGGTTCTGCCTACAAACGTCCTCGGTCTCCTTTTAACGTAGACAGACGTCGGTAGTTAGGCAACGAAAGCCGGTAACATAAGCTCTCACTCCGAGGAGAATTGTAGCAGAGGATAATACAGAAGGTCCATACATTGAGCCAGAATGAACGGACATAGGCATAGACACTCCACACATACAGCTATCATCTGCCTTTTTTTATTTTTAAGGATGGGAAATCATCAAATGCCTTCTTCCACTCTGGGTGGAGCGGAAGGGCGTGTCAGACTCTTACTGAATAAAACCCATCCGCGTTCCTTCTAAAGCCCTTTGCGTTCCAAGGCCGCGGTGACTCTTTCGAAAAAATTCCGCAACCCACCAGTCTTACCACGGTGCCTTGTGTTGTTCAGTTACTTGGTTGTGGAGATCAAATAGGTAATTATGTTGGAGACGGCTTCTAGACTAATATCGGTTAGTCTACAAGCCATCTCCAACATAGTTTACAGCTAAAGAGAGACTTGCTGAGACTTGTTTGACTTCCAGGCATCAGACTACAACGACTGTCAATGTTTTCAAAGATAATGTTTACGTAAAACCGATCGATGGAGTAATTAAAAAAACTCGCACTGGGCCCTCTGTCCTTAGTCTCCGATTGTACCTACCGAATTATGGCGATAATTACCGAAGGAATTAGAAGTAATTACGACTTAATGAGAAGCCTTAGGAGTATTTTCATCATGGCTTATTTTGTGTCATGAAAAGAGCCTTGAGCGGGACGAGATTATATTAAAAATGTAATTAGGTCGATTAGGATTCTTTATAGCTACGTATATTATTTGGTAGAAGATGGAAATTAAGATTAATTTAGCCCATTTGCGGTTTCTGTCAACAAGGGACCATTTTAAACGCTTGAGCAAGCTATCCTAATATATAAAATTCTTCTGTTACTGACTGTCTGAGTGGCTGACAGACAACGCACAGCCGAAACTACTGGTCGTAGAAAGCTGAGATTTGGCATGTTTGTTAGTTTGGTAAGTTCCTTGGAGAGTGTAGGGGTGCGCTAAGAGAGGATTTCCCGAAATACCTACGGGAACGGAAAAAACGGGATATGCGTGTACGAAGTCGCGGGCAAAAGCTACTTTGTTATAAAACTACATAATACTTTTGTCACACCTAGTTAACTTTTTCGTATCTCTGGTACGACAGATAGTAAGATTTTAGTGACTGAAAACATTGTCACTTCCACGGCATCGTTGGTGGCAGCGCACAGGTCACTTCGGCTGCATGTTTTGGGGCACACGGCAGGATAGAAAGTGGAGCTTGGTTTGTGACTCAGCCCAACATCCACAACCTGCTGCTGATCCGACACGGTAGCCCTACTTTTCGAGGATACAGTTACACTTTCCTACTTGGGTTCTCAAGCGGATGAGGGACTTCCAAGTGGAACACGGTAGGTTAGACCCTGAGGGATGATGCTCACTTAGTGATAAGTACACTTGGTGTCCTACCACAGTTTGCTCGCCCAGTCAACGAAACATGTGTAGCTGTGGATTCCGATAAAACCAGTAAAATGGAATTCTGGAATTTTCAGTTATTAGAAGCAGCAAGAGATTCACGCTTGAATATCTTCGTTATAACTCATTATCGCGTTAAAAACTCAAAAGACACGTGCAGCCGATTATACACCATCGATTTTCAATCAACTCATTACGTAGGCACTTGACCCTGGATATATTCACGCTGGATAAGTCTTTCAACGCAAACTATGACTCAATCTTTAGTCTATGCTTATCCACGTTTTCTTATCTCAGAAGGTTGATCACGACGGCCGTAAAGGGCTTCAAAAGGAGCGATAAAATGAAATAGTTAAGTTTTATTATGTAGCATGATTACATGGAACATTTCGAAGGTAACCGGGATTTTCTAACTCTATTTGTAAGATATTACGTAGCGGTTTACAGTTTTGAAGACGTTGTGAATTCTCGTTTGCTTTATCAATAGTGATCGGATAATCGGGCGCTTATATTACCTAATTTATTCAAAACAAATAGAATACCTATAAAAAGTTATAATGAGCGTTCACAACGAGTTCTAACTATATTTTGTATTTTTAGCAATCTCTGGAATATCGAACGATTCCGGGACCCGGGATTCTGAAAAGCATGTCCGCAGTATACTTTCGTGGGAATAAAAGTGAAGTTTAGGTATATTGGCGCCCGATTATCCGATCACTCTTTATCAAACACAGATTTTTTTGCGGCTTCATTCCCTTGGCCTATAACCACAGAAATTGTTAATTTTTCAAGGATAAAAAGCATCCATAAGACTTAAGCAGTAGGTAATCTACCATGCTATCGGAAAAATAATTTTAATCGGATCAGTGCTTCCAGAGTATACCCTTCAGAATTAGGTTTTTAATTTTACCCTTGAACAATATTTGTTTATTCAAAGACCTTTTGGCTTGATATGATAAATTTGTTTTCTTTTATATTTTACACCCAATACCCGTGACCTTTTGATCTATCACGTCTGCAAAGTTTTTACTACATATTCTTTAGAAAAAACAAACCAGAAGCTGAGACTTGTGATTTGATTTATGATAGTCCCGTTATGTTTCACCATACAATTAATCATCACTAATGAAATGAATCAATCATTACGAGCATATCCTTCTTATTGCATTGATCGCAAGATTTTATCATCATCATCGTCATTTGAGCAGTAAAACGTCCACTGCTGGACATATAACGTGGAGACAACGATACGACAATAAATGAAAGCAGTGGCAATGCTGGTTCATAGGAATATTTTGAAATCCTGTTACCGAAATTAAAAATAAACTTCCCAATTGCATAAAACGTCAACAAACGTCAACTACTGTTCTGACGAAATATTCCAAGCAGTCTGTTCCAGTTAGTGACATCTGTGATAAAAGACAACATATTCCCAGCCAGTGTTTTGATTTATTGTCGTATCGTCGTCTCCAACTTGTATATTTATCAAAATATTAAAGAAAATTATCCCAAGGGAACATCCTACCGGAATAAAAACTATCCCATGTCCTTTCCCGGGACTCAGACTATCTCTAGACCAAATTTCATCTGAATCGGTTCAACGGTTTAAGCGTAAAGAGGTAACAAACATACACACTCACAAACTTTCGCCTTTATAATATTAGTGTGATTTTCGCTACAGTCGGCTTATCAATCACAAAACATAAGCCTTTACAATCAGTGCCTGCCAGGGTTGCGGAATTTGTTCGAAAGAGTCACCGCGGCCCTGGAACGCAAAGGGCTTTAGAAGGAACACGGATGGGTTTTAGTCAGTAAGAGTCTGACACGCCCTTCCGCTCCACCCAGAGCGGAAGAAGTCATTTGATGATTTCCCATCCTTAAAAACAAAAAAGCCTTTCCAATAAAAGCTCTTCAATTCGAAACGAAAACCGGCTAGTTTCCATTTTCAATCAGAGTGGAAAGGATCAGTCGTGCGGGCCAACGGCTGTAGTCAACAAAAATAACAGCGGCCGTACAGCGAAAACTGGCTATTATCTATTCCAAACCACTGGTTTTATGTTACAGGCTTGTGCTGGCAAATGAGTAGGATTTATTGAGTTTGAGAGGGATCTCTGTGTATTGGGGATGATTTAAAATGCTTAAGACAAGGCACCGATGATCTTGTAAAGGTCGTGGAACGGGGTTTGATTTATTTTCTACTAGTATCCGCCCGCGGCTCCGCCAGCGTGATCGTCGAAAATTATCCCAAGGGAACATATTCCCGGGATAAAAAGTATCCTATGTGTTATTCCAGACTATAATCTACCACTGTGCCATTTCATCAAATTCCATTCAGTAGTTTTTGCGTGAAAGAGTAACAAACATTCATCCATCCATCCACACTTACAAACTTTCGCGTTTATATATTAGGTAGTAGGATGGAAGATGGCGTCACTGTGCGGGAATATTAAAGAAATAATCAAAATTGTAATGGATTACTATGACAATTTGTTTCAATATGCTTTGCAAGACGTGGCCAGTGCAATAACCATAATTATGGTATCAAGCTATGGACGCCATTCGGCCGAAATGATATTGTGGATGGAAAAAAAAGACAAAATGAAGACAAGAATTAAAAAAACAAATCTAACTAAATAACAGATAACTAAAATATGTTACAAAACTACCACCAAAAAACACAAACTCATATTTATAATCTAAAAACATTTTCCCGGAACAGTACAGCCATTATTCTTTGTGAATAATCGTTTTTACCCATAATATATCACTGTGGAATTACGAGAGTCAACATAACTCGAATTAGGGCAATGCGAACATACTTTTTAGGGTATTAACTCACTTTTGTTTAGCCAAAGTCTGGCTGATGGTGCTGGATCATTTGGCATTCTTCAAAGTGGTTGAGCCGATTGGTGCTAGCGCAGGCGTCACATTGCTAAGCGAGCGCCGTCAGCTAGGACCGGTCATGTCTCAGCTGGCTTATTTCAATTATTTGTTCCTTGAATTGTTGCTTTTTTTTTTACTTCGGACGCTTGATCTTGCAAGTCTTTCTACATGGTTCTCATATAATTATGTATGTTTGTATAATTTTCACACGAATGATGTAACCATATCATGGTAAAAACATTGATTTAAAAGAGTGTCCGTAGAGTTTCTTGCACGTTCTTCTCCATAGAGATCTACGCTTTGGAACATGTAATTAGCGTCATGTCTTTGGACAGACTGACCTTGAATATTCAAAAGTGCCTGTAATGGTTTAATTGAAATAAATGCTTTGAGTTTTGAGTTTTTGAAACAGTAAAAGTAGAGTTGTTCTGTATGGTGTCGGGCGTAAAAAAATAGCACTATCCCATCACTTTCCGATGGTGTCGCATTGCAACAGCTACACTGCGATTGCCAAGCGTGGCGATTATGGCAATCCCCCCGTCCTTTGGGAGAGGCTTATGTCCAGCAGTGGACGTCTTTCGGCTGATGATGAACCCACTTTTGCAGATAGTGACACATCTGTAAGCTATTCTCGTTGAGGCAGAAAATCGAAATCAATTAATCTGCCCAGCCAAACAATTTTGGAGTCGGTTTTCCGTTTATCAGGGTGCAGCAATATTTTACTTGGAGCAACTGTCAATCTGACCTCCACCAAGAACTAGGTAACCCACTAGGTAACCCTATGGCAAGACTGAGTGTCAGATTCTTGGGTTACTGAGTATGACTACTTATGCCCGACTTTCGAAGATCAACAAATGCCAGGGGACCGACGGCTTAGCTTGCTACAGAATGTGACAGATGTGTACGCTATTTTTTTTGCGACGAAGGAAAGAAAATAAGAACAAATGACTATAATCAATCACGCTGTAGAACGTGGTCCCTACAGACCGCTAAAATGATGGATTCTAATGCCTTAATCATCCCGGATTAATGCTAGGCAATATAAATAATGTTTTTAAAGATATTGTTTATGCATTACTTCTTAATTGTGATACTGGAATACTTCACGAAGTGCCTTTGAAATAGAATCTAGGGCTGTCACCTTTCTGGGGTTTGTCTTGTACGTCTCCGCGTTCAAAGTGTTTTAAGTTGATACGGTGACACATCCGAAGACCGACGACACGTTTTATGTCTCTACCTAGCCGGCTCTGTCCCACTGTTGGGCAAAGGCTTCCCTTTTCCACTCAACTCTGCCCTTTGCTAGAACGAGGCAGTCGGTCCGTTAGGAGTCGCGCGCCACAATTTACCTCTTCATTTATTTCTTAATTGCCACCCTGACACGTTAGTCTTAAACGCCCCAGCATTGCCAACGTAACAAAAATAATATTAATTATGTATATAGGGTTGCCATCAAAATTGCCGACGCCGGACAAAATCTTAAAAACCGCGGGGGAAATTGTATATTTTCCACGGACATCACCGAAAAAAAAAACGTCATTCATTTTTAATAATCTATTAGAGCTTGTTTGCAATATAAAACTACAACGTCGACAATTTTGCAGCGCCAGATTGAATGAATTTTTAACTAAGTTTAATTTACATTTGTTGCTTTTCTTTTTAATTTACAATCAATCGAGTTTCCCTTGACGCAAAAAGTGCCCGGGTTTTACCAGGACAACTTTTAAAAACCCCGAGCTGACGCTCCCCGGACGCCCTCCAAACTGGGAGAAATTCGGGGAAACCCGGACGGATGGCAACCCTAATAATGTAAAGTCGTGCCAGACAAGCTTAGGGACCGTACGATACCTATTAGCATTTTCAAATTGAACCAGCTTTGTTTTCTTTTGAATATTTCGAGCTAATTTAAGGTGAATTTACATGATGTTAAGTACCGTTGCTCTTTTAAAACGTTGTTTAAGCAAAAAGCCAGATAACAAATAAGCCTTTTTTACCGTAAGCGTAAGCAGAAACGCTATCTGCTAAGATCCTTACTCGTTTGCTTCGTTTAAGTTCATACATCATATTCTAGTTATAGACGCACGCCGGCCGTATATACAACGACGTGATGACGAATGAATACTATGACGTCACATCGTCATCATGAATCCGCTGTGAAAATAGTGCTATATAATTATTTATTTATTATTACTATAAAGGTCCAATAGTAAGTAAACAAAAACACTTAATCTATAGGTACGTAACTTAATCTAGAACCACACACAAAAGACATACATTATGAATTTATGAGCGACAAGGTTGTCCTTGTCACACCAATACGTTAATAAAATGCCTCATATTCCGAACGCATACAACCCTGATCCCTTCAAAATTAGAGTGAACAGGCTTCTTCTGGGTAAGCTCGCTCCATCGTCGACTTTGTCTCTGTCGTCTATGACCTAGACTAGAGTCAAGAGCTAACTCAACTGAAATAACAAAAATGCTTTCAAATGTTGGAACTGCCACGCACTCTGGTAAGCAAAGAATTTGCTGCGTCTCTTTCTCACAACGCAATCATGATGATATTTGATCTTTCTGAAGATCATCATCAATCTATTCATCATCATCGTCTATGTATGTTAAGCAAAGCGAAAGTAAAGATGCTTAGTAAAATTCATGCTGCACTGTAAGTACTACTTCTTACACGATGTAAAGGGCTTTAAGAATACCACTTCACATGAAATTTAATCTCATGAAGCGCTTTGGAGCAGCGCTATTTCCGCTTAATGTAATAGAAATCGGGAATAATGCCGTTAAGAAGAGGGTGAAAATTCAAACGCAAGCCGTTTCTATTGCACTTAATTTGGCTTTTGAGTTCGTGACAAATATTAAACGATCTCATTATAAGATTTGGCGCGTAATGGTCTCCAGCCTTTAATTTTATTTGTAGAGAAAATTACAGCGTAATAATAAGTTAAGAGTGAATAGGTAACTTCTAGGCCACATCATTGCTTTACCTCACGTGAGATTGTGGTCCAACACGATTTTTTTTTTTACCCTATCTACAACTGCTGGACAAAGGCCTCCTCCATATTTTTCCAGCTAACTTTATCTGTTGCCTACTCCAGTTAATCCGTCAGGAATGAGTCCAAACCGTCACGCCAGCGTTTTTTAGGCCTGCCTCGGTTGCGACGTCCGTTTTCGGGCACCCACCGCGTGACGATCTTGGCCCATTAATAATAATTAAAAAAATAAAACGGCCTTATTCTCTTAGGCACCTCAGTCAATCAGTCTCCTACCCGACAGTATTGCAAATAGTACTCCCCCAATTCGTCCCTTGCAATTACCTAACATCAAGCTTGAATTCCCCAAAGAGTTACGTAAAGGTGTCCCTTGGAATACAAGGCGCTAGCAATTACCGGGCACATCCAGACCCTGAGAAATGCCCGATGGAATAGCCAATCACGCTTTCCCTTTGATCGAAACCACCCCTTAGTTTTCGCGCTAGCCAGCGAGGCAGTCAGAAATGTGGCAGTCAATCACAAGTGTTTGAAATCCTCGCTTTATACTGTAACTAGCGACCAGGCCCGGATAGGCACGGGTGCAAATTATATGCACAAACCTTCCTCATTTATCGCTCTTTCTATTAGTGAAAACATCATCAAAATCCGTTGCGTGGTTTAGAAGTAAGCGGAGAAACAAACAAAGGCAGACAGCGACATTGTTTTATACTATTTTGAGATACACAAGCCAGGCTTTAGAAGTTACAACAGCCCATTTCAAAGTTAAAGCCTAGTTGTAACAAACTAAAACTTGACCGTATTGAAGCCATATTTATTTGGTTATAGCCATAGCACACATCTCAACTCGAAAAGGGATCGTCACCGTATCAACTCGAGCCGTGCAGTTTTCTTTGTATGAAACTCCCTTCTGCAACGCAAACTAATCGGAATCGCCTCTCTTCGGGGCAATACGGCGAAAAAGGCGATACGGTGACGATCCCCTTCCGAGTTGATATGTGTGCTGTGTATGACTTTTAAGCTGAAACTATAGCCAGAGTTGGATTAATCAATCAATTCAGGCCATTACTATCTACGGCTAAACAATAAGCCGTAACAGAACAGCGTATGACCTGACAAATCCACTAAACTGTTAAACGATGGTTGGACGATTTTTCGCCGTAACTGCAAACTTCCGGGAAAATCGTTCGTGAGGAAACTATGTCAGAGTCACAAAAAGTAATGTCCTGATGGTATGGATTGGGTTAACGGGGGCTTAACATAGTACAGGGGCCCGTACTATAACGTGTTACAGCTATCATTGTTCCGGAGTGAAAGAGAGAGACAGAGCTATAAAGAACAAATAGCACCATCCTTTTCTGACGACGGAATCTTTACGTCACTGACAATTGTAAGGCCTAGAACGCGCCCAATATTGACGCAATTATAGTATATCGAGGTTTAGAAAAATAAACTTAGGGGAAAAGAATAGTAGTGGCTATGTATAACGTCGTTTATCTCATTTCTGATTCTGTGTAACTCATACCGGTGAGTCCCTTTCTAAAGCTCGAGGGGACAACAAATGTATCTATCCCTTAACTATTTGCACCGCTCAAAATTCGCTCCGATTAACGCTACGTTGAGGCTTGTCTGGCACTATATTTTGAGTAATTGTCCGATACTGCGAATGCGTTTAAGTACTTGATACCTCTTAGCACCAGAACTTCGAAGCGGTGAGTGCTAGTACTGTTTCTTGGAATGTATCTTCCATTCCAATTTCCACTAAGAACAGTAACGTACAAGTTTGTTCCCGATGTTCGCAGTAATATTTGACTTCATGTTAGCAAAATATTTCTGAAACTATAATTTCTAAAGGTCTCTTACGGTTAGAATTGGCACACTATTGGTACAATCCATTTAAAATCCGACTTATCTGAAACGCCTCTATTGGTTCGATAAGTCACACACTGTGCGCACTAGAGACTTGCTGCAAGGCACTGAGACATGGAGTTCCTTCAGGCATTGGATGATGGACTCTAAGCGTATCGTAGGACTAAAATCAATCCTCGAACCACTAGAAAAGATTAAGATAGAGATAAGAAGTTCTCTTCTGCTTTCCTGAAGGCCTATAGGACGTGTCCAAGACATTTGCTTGTCACCGTTTCCATCCAGATAAGTGCTTTTTCACATATACGGATGTCGGTAATGGTCTCGGCAATTGGAACATGTGAAAAGACACTAACGAGCCAAATTACCACACAAAACATAAAACCAGAACTTCAAAAACCACACCAGCTCCTAAAGCCTACAGCAATAACTCAACTCCTAAAGAACAACATTATAACTATGTAAGAGTCAATAAAATAATATTCATAGTCAGTATTTCCCTCGGCAACGTATCCTTAAATTCGGGTGTTACGTAACGCCGGGGTCAACGATCTGAGGCCCGGCCGAACCGCTTGGCTTGTCGCGAACTAAAGTTTAGCGCGGATCGTGCTCAAATTATATTTGCTGATGTTTTTTTCCGTGTCGTGTTTTTCGTGGAGCCAATGTTCTTTTTTAGAAGTTGTAGGAATTTTATGAATTTTTCGGATGGTATTTAATGATTCAAATAAAGTAAAAATCTGTCAACCTAATTTTGTTTTCAATAATGTTAGGCCTTTCTCTAAAATGTAGTTGAATACCACTATTTTACAGGAAGCGACTGGCTTTTTGACCTCCATTTGGGTTATGGGGTATTCACTGGGTAACATAATACCCCTTGGGGCTTGGGTAAGTGTTGGTTGGTCGTTTGATGAAGCCTTTGTCTTTGTATATAACCATATACTAGTAGGTGGTATAACAGCTAGTCAACTTAAAATAAGTTGATTAACACCTGAATCTTCTGCAATATCTAACATCGAAGTATGACGCCAACACATCAAGCTACCCGAAACTGTAAAATTTTCCCAATCAACCTTGAACCTAATGCTTCAGCGATAACGTTGTAAATCTATTAAAGCAATTTGACAGATTGTTGTAGATGTGCTGGAGCCTGTACTTAATACTCGTATTAGGTAACTTGTGATGACTTAAACTTGATTAAACATACGTTCTCAACAAAGAAAAGGAACAAAAACATAAAAGTTATTGTTTCCTTTGTCTTGTCCTTACAAAACAAACGGTTTGCAAGCCAGCTGACGGCAAAGACGGCTTGCAAGCGGTCTCGTGCCCATATGATTGAATTCTTTATATCACGATTCACGATACAAATTCTTGCTCGGCAGGGGTATATCAAAATATAAAACGATGATGTTAAATAACAGTGTATTGGTTGGATCACGAATGGCATTTATACGTTTAAACGAAGCACATTCAACGTAATCCAAATAAGAGAAAATAACGTTTATTTTCTCTTCCATTTGTTGACATATAGTGAACATATAGTACACCACATAGCGCCGGTTATGTTTAAGTTTTTTTTTTTTTTACTGTTGATAGACATGCATTTAACCACTATCTCACTTGATGGTAAGCGATGATGTGGTCGAAGATGAAGCACGCTTGTCAAGAAGTAACCTATTCACTCTTGACTTTAAGACTCCCAGGTTGTAGCTATCAGGAAACACAGACTCTGGCAGGGAATTCCACTCCTTAGCTGTACGCACAATGAATGTGTTCCCAAAACGTTTTTTGCGTGTGGGTGGGATGCACAATTGCACACCACGTACCAGTGGTGTATCGCCGTACGTCTTGTGATTCGATGATGGGACGGCCTTGGCGGAATTAAACTATGCAATTCCGTCGGACATTCCCCAAAAGCAACCGATAGAAAACCGACAGGCTAGCAACTCGGCGTCGATGCTCAAGACTTTGGAGCTTCGACTCGACAAGCCTATCATTGCCGATGATGTTAAGTTATTTCTTGAGTTGCCATAAATAAAGAAATTAAACTAAATGAAGTAAAATTAATAAATAATAATAATTATTGTAGTTTTTTTAACCCAAAGGTTGACTGGTAGAGAATGCCTTGATGCATAAAGTCCGCCCATGTACCACTATTGTACATTAAGTTTAAATAAATAAATAAATTAATTAATAGGGGGCAAGTCTTTTGCCATTAACCTAGCAGAAATCAAGACTACGGGCTACTGCTGAGAGCTTCCAGCTGGAAAAACCAAAGACTAACAAAACCCAATACAAATACGGTTTACAAACCCGCTAATATTTTCGGTCATCATAAGAATACAGGCGATGTTCTTTGTTCTACTAAACCTATTGATATTAGGTAAATCGAAAACATGCAAAGACATAAAACCTTTTTATAAATATCAGGATCGAAGTTTCAGTTTCGTAAAAGTAATAGCCAATCTAAGCAAAAACAGATGGTAAACCCACAGACCAAATTATGGTGGTTGGTATACCACTTTAGTTTGTAACGCTCTACCGACCAGCTTTTGACCGTGAAACTTTTCTAAGTGAAAGTCAAGAAAGCCCACAATTTCCTTCAAAGGTTATTATTAGAACCCTGTTGATATAGGAGCGAGGGAATTTTCGTAATGTTGAACTTGAGAGGGTAGCGTTGAGGGATTTTAAGTACATTTGAAAGGTTTTGAGTATGGACTTGAGATGGCTATAGAAGTGGGTGAAGACTGAAGAAATGATGATAAGATTGTGTAAAGATAATTACAGGTAAAGCGACTAAGGTGACAAAAAACAAGAGATTTTGAAAAATTATAATATGCTGCATCGAGTCCAAATAAATCCCGGAAGAATAATGACGAGTGAAGAAGTTGGCAATCCCTTTTTACTTTGTCTTTCTGCACAAACCAAAATCATAAATGTGTACCCCAATATGACAAATATGAGATCGTAATGATCAGAACGATGGGATCGGAGATCAAGCAAAATCTAGAAGAGAGTAAAAATAAAGATGGCTTTAGCAAAACCAAAATTAATAATGCTAAGCAGTGGAAGAAAATCTTTGTCGAGAAAGCCTAGGAAACGCTGATGAAGACTTAGAGGCGTTCATGATGGATTGGTCGGAGAAAGCAACACACTGGGAAGAATGGAAAGTTATGAACCTTTGCCCAGCAGGAGGACAATTAAATAAAAAAAGAAAGTAAAACAATGATGCGGCCAGTGCTCTGGGCATTTATCCCGTTGACAGCGATGTGGACGGATTTATCGATGCCCTGTGAGTTCTTCCCCGCTCCTTTTTACCCCGCTTGTACCTATATTTTCCACTAGCTTGTATATAGTATAAGTTTGTATGTATTTGTAAATATTTTTTTGTAAAGACAATTGAATAATGATGCCAGAAAGAGTCTTATATTTCACTAGGGGACGTCACGCGATTTCACCCACGTTGTTCCCGTTCCCGTGAGAGTACGGGGATAAAATATAGCCTATGTTACTCGCTGATAATGTAGCTATCCATTGCTGAAAGAATTTTTCAAATCGGTCCAGCAGTTTTTGAGTTTATTCATTACAAACACACAAAAATACAAATTTTATAATATTAGTGTAGAAGTGTAGATAAATGACATGAACTTTTATAATCAGTCTACGTCCCTTGTTTAGTTACGAAGATACTTCGACCGTACCTAAAAGTTGCAAGTTCAGAAGCACCTTCAACTGCAAGCCCCTTGTGCTTTTAGAGAAGAAAGGAGTTAATAAACTTTTAAAAGTTTAAAAGTTGTATTGTACTTTCGATATTCAAAGCTAGGGTTGAAGTTGTAACTGTGGATCAGAAATGAAAATTGTTAACGTTCTTTATCAATTTATACAGGGTGATTTGTAAAACATTAACAACCTTTTTCGGAGTGAAAGTACACATGATTATAAACAACTTTTACTTTGGGACCAAACCCAAAGAAAGAAAAAAATTGGCAGACTCCATATATTTAACTAGCAGACGTCACGCGGTTTCACCTGCGTAGTTCCCGTTCCCGTGGGAGTACGGGGATAAAATATAGCCTATGTTACTCGCTGTTAATGTAGCTATCCATTGCTGAAAGACTTTTTTAAATCGATCCAGCAGTTTTTAATTTTTTTCGTTACATACAAATATATATATATATAGATAGTATAGATAGTATTGACTAGAAAAAAAAAATACTGGAGTTTTCTGGATTGGTCTCATAGTAAAAGTTGTTTATAATCATGAGTACTTTCACCCCCTCTAAATAGTTGTTGGTCTTTTACAAATAACCCTGTAAACTCTTCCATTACTGAGTGACTGACAGACAACGCACAGCCAAAACTACCTACAGGTCATAGAAAGCTGAAATTTGGCATGTAGGTTCCTTGAAGAGTGGAGCACTAAGAGAGGATTTCCCGAAATTCCTACAGGAACGGAAAAAAAATGATGTGTAATAAAATTGATTTCGACAATTCATTTAGTTCGTTAAACATTTGGGCAAGACCAACGAAATGATCGATTGAATGGATCGTAATTATATAGATGACGACGATGTTGAGTGGAAGATGGTGTGATGACGACTAATAGAGAAGTATGGAAGAAGAGAAGTTACGCCGGCTCCAAATAAATTGAAACTAGAGCAATAGTATGAACGAAAAGTGGGGCGAACACGGAAAAATAAAAATTAGGCGAACTTTGTGGGCGAATAGGAATACTGGGTAAGCCTTGGCTACTAAAAACAAAATTCACCCAAAGCTTGACTTGATCCGCCTATGTACCACTTCTGTCGCACAATGCCGCCTATGTCACACTGTATTTTTAGTGGATTAATTTTGGAAGCATAAATTATGAATCTTCTTCCGAGCTGAACAAGGGTTTCGTTCACATAAATCATTTCCGAGCCATCAAAAGGCGTGAAAAATAATACAGCTACATAGCATCTAAACATACGTACAGTCTGTCCAACACGTTACAATTGATTTCAAGGCATTAGCAATAAGCAAACCAATCTAATCGGACGCGGTTACTTATTTGAGTCGAGGGACGTCATGTCTGCACATACCGCAAATTCAAGAGCGATTGCTATCGATAAGTTCAAGAAGTGGTTCGAAAGAGTCGCCGCGGCCCTGGAACGCAAAGGGCTTTAGAAGGAACACGGATGGGTTTTAGTCAGTAAGAGTCTGACACGTCCTTCCGCCCCACCCAGCGCCGGAGTCATTTGATGATTACCCATCCTTGAAAAAAAAAGGTTGTGATTTCCACCAAGTACTGGTAAATAAAAATATTGAGATTTTGCGTTATAAAATTCGCAGTAGCAGCTCAAGGTCTAGATTTGTCACCGGTTAAAGGTGTTTAGCGCTGGTGACAACTGGCGAAATGCGAATCATACACGTCCCAGTCAAATTAGGAAAATTACTTAGTTGAAGTAGAGTTGAATTGTGACAAAGACGAAAGACGTTTTGAAGTAATACAAGCATGACAAACAAAGTAATCCTTTCAAGGAAAGTAACACAGCTGTTCACACAGTAATAGGATTGTCTTACCGAGTTTTATACAAACAAACATTCCAGCTTTCAAAGCTTGCCAGGGAAAATATCTCTTATAAAAGGTTATTAATGGTAGGCGTCTTTGTGAGAATAAAACACTTCGACGAAGGTTGGCGCAGTGGCTGAATGATGAGCGTAGCAGCATTCATTTGATGATTTCCAGCAAGCAGCCAACTGCTACGCTGCGGGCGCGGTTTCGATTCTCACACGGAACAATTTATGTATGTGAGTTGACTCCCTTGGGTGTGTTAGAGGCGACCAAGGGGCTCACCAGAGTACGGGCAGCAGCATTTTCTGTACATTGCAACAGCTAAACTGCGATCCCCAACCCGCCTGTCAAGCGTGGTGATTATGGCAACCTCCCCGTCCCCCTTGGGGGAGGTATGATGCACTCACGCTATATGAGAAATGTGGGGCGACTTATTTTTTTAATAAAACAAAAGAAATACATAATTTGTTAGTACAATAAGTAAATTCTTAAGAGTCGCCTTTACAGCCCCTCAAAAATACAACTGCGAAATATATATAAATGTCTCTTCTCTTATCAATGACTACTGATAATGTGTCTAGTTATCACACCACGCTTAGCCAAGCCTCGTGTATTGATAATAGTAATTTTAGTAGTATGACACACTACACCCACACATATTGTATAATATATTATGTGATTTACATGCCTTTGCAAGTATAATTTGACTTTGTTACTTTAGAGAAGAAAAGGAATTTAATTTTATATTTTAAATACTAATCTTAAAATAAAAACTCCTAACTTAAATATGGCGTCAAAAAATTCATCTGCATCGCTGTCGACTGGAAGTGAGTCCAAAACAATGGCGGCATTACCACGTTGTATGGCAATGCTTATTCTCTATCCGAGGTAAAAGCCAGCTCTTGGGTGACGCGAAGTGTCAACTAAGCGTTTAGCAAGTTCTTTAAATAACGCATGAGCAGTCGGACCCCACGGTCCAAGAGTTTCAACCCCAAACGGCTCGAAAATACAATTGCCAACTAGGTAGAAAATAAAACAAAAAGAGACTGTAAAGTGCAAATTTAGACTACGTCTGCCTTACTAAAGCTGTAGAAAAAAAATATACTAGCAGTAATGCAGAAAATATGTAACTGCCGCCATAAGAAAAAAGGACGGTTCTACACAAAACGAAGTCACCTATTTCCGACATTAAGAAAATAAGTTAAGGTCGGAAATAGATTACTTCGTTTTTTCGCCAATATAGTAATATTATATTTTTTTTTTTAAAGAACCTGTTCTATCTACCGCTAGGCAAAGATATTCATTTTCCCAGTCTGATGCCTCCTCCGATCAATCCATCGTAAAAAAGACTTCACGCCAGCGTTTCCCAGGCCTCCCTCGGAGACAACGTCCGACATTCTGGCTCCCACTGCGTACGAGTCGGGCAGTACAGATTAAACTATTTGTTTGAAAATGGGCTTCGTACTGATAGTATTGTCAACACCGCCTGTCTGAGGGAACATTGATATAACGAAAAATCTCGCATGCATGAAATATGTAATCCCATAAAAAGTATTTATGACTTTCATGACCCTCCTTACTGACATTGACATAATCTGTGCTCGATTAATTATTTATCCAAACAAGTATTTAATTATTTTTTTCTCACACCATGAGACACAACGCGTCAAATGTTTGTACCACTATCGTAGGCCCGTCGACCTTGAAACGGCAAAGTACACATTACATATAATCACGGTCGTGTGCTTACCATGAACAATTTACTTAACATTGCATTAGCTCCATGATCCATGACACATATTATTTACAATTAACTGTATAAATACTTTATCAATCGCTTATTTTATCGTTGAATACTGGTATACTTCAACTGAACTTATTTTTTCATGATCTCGTTTTTGACCTACACGGGGCTAACATCTGGCCTGATAGTATGCGATGGATGAGGTTTACGATGGAGCGAGTGACTCCAGAAGATGCTTTTTTTATGAATGGGTAATCATCAATGACTCCTTCCGCTCTGGGCGGAGCGGAAGGGAGTGTCAGACTCTGTCGACTAAAACCCATGCGTGATCCTCCTAGTGTCCTTTGCGTTCCAGAGCCGCGGTGACTCTTTCGAACTAATTCAGCAACTGTGGCAGGATTCAAAGCTTTGAAGGCGGGGAGTACCAACACAGATGCTGGCAGAGAGTTCTACACTTGAACCGTGCGCATAATAAATGTTCAGGAGAAGCGTTTAGATAAACCAAATGGTTGGTAATCGGTTACACTGGAACTCGACCGCAAAATGATTGGGAAAAGCCCAGGCTTGGATGATGAAATACCTTATCTGTTGTGATTGTGAGGCGACCTATAAACATACATGGCACATTAACCGTCAACTGTTTTATTTTTCGGGACTGCCCGTAAACTTCCCATCTGCATTGAGTTGGCGGGCTTGTCGCCCTTTCAATGTAGCGCTCACACCGGGGCCCCATGGACCGCACGATCCCCGCATAGAGCCTCCGGCAGGAGGCGTTTGGACCCCCTAGATTGGGTAGGAGCCGCTTGAAGGCAGCCCCGGCCCGCTCCAGCCTGGGAGCCAAACGTCTGAAGTGCTCCTCGAAGCTCCACCGGCTGTCGAGAACGAGCGCCAGGGACTTGTACGTCGCCCCGCGGCCGATGTGAACCCCCCCTACCGTTACTTAGGATCCCGTTGATGGCCTGTTCCGAGAACCATGACAGCATATGGCTTCGGACTTGTGTAGTGCCACCTCGAGACCCAATCGCCGGACCCTTCCAACGACTATCGCGACCCCGCGTGTCATCAAGTCGGCCGCCGCCTGATGCGACCCCCCTGTGCCAGGACCAGCGTGTCGTCAGCGTAGCAGATCACGCTGACGCCGCCAGGGAGGTCGGCGCGAAGTACTTGTGCACGCTATTTAAATAAACCTATTTACTTAACATGATGGGAAAAGTTCTTGGCAAAGGGCGACTGGTCATAATCAAGTCGGGAGTTGCGAAACAAAATCTAAATGTGGCTCTCAAGAGCTGGAGAACCATTTCCTCCAGGGAGACGAATGTAATATGTAAAGCTGATTGCCTTGTGTTTCAAAAGGGATAGTGGTGCCATAGTGGTTTATCTATATTGAACGTTCTGACTGAAGCTTTAGTATCTACCGTTACAACTTTGAAAATAAGAAGCCTACCATCTTCTTGATAAAAATGTTAATAGATTAATTCACTCATAGATAATCGCGGGAATCCTCTGTATGCAAGACGCACAGAGCCGGTCGATGTGGCGACACTTGAGAGGTCTATGTCCGGCAGTGGACGTCTTTCGGCTGATAGATAACGTAACGTTTAGAAGTATGAAACTGCACAAGAGTACTTATAAGTAACGAAGGTAAAGAAATTAAGAAATATTTTTCCCATCAGGCACACGGCTGTAGTCCTCAACACATAAATCTTTTATTTAGTCAAAATACGTGTGCAACATTTTTTGTTAATCAAACTGACGGACTAAATCGTTTTTTTAGGAGTAGTAACTACATTATTATTTGCGATTTAAAACGAACACAATCTGCATTATGTCAAACTTGGAAATCGCAACCCTATTTATATTTGTGTTAGCAGCACCTGTCTTTTACCGAGCGATGACCTCACCCCATTTTTAATAATTTCTACTCAATTGCCTTTACATTGTGGGGTCATTAACCCCGTACCAACCCTATAAATAAATCAGCAGAATATTATGAGGATAATCCTGCTCGAAAACCACTTACAATATACACGAAATATGTACCTATGTTATGTATACGTAAGTTGCCCCGAAGCTGTATCAACAAGGAATAGAAAAACAGATATTTTTCCTTATGGAGCAAAGTGTATCAGGATTCAGGAGGATAACTGTGGGATGAAAATGATGCCGTATCTTTGTGGGTTATATAGAGAAGAATATTACCAAGGAGACCCGTTTACGTATCGAATTCTCGGAAACTCTCTGCCTGCGTCTGTGTTTCCGAACGCATACAACCCTAATCTCGTCAAAATTAGAGTGAACAGGCTTCTTCTGGGTAAGCTCGCTCCTTCGTCGACTTTGTCTCTGCCATCTATGACCTAGACTAGAGTCAAGAGCAAACCCATATTAAACAAAAAAATTCAAGTCAAATTAATGTAAGGCAAAAATATTCTTGATCAACTTCGCATGTCTTTCAGAACGGTTTGAATAAAAACTCTTGAATTTTTGGGCCTATATTAACACCAGAGAAGTTACGCGTTTTGGCAATTATCGTGTTACCGTGTTACGTGAAAAGAGATTGTTCTTTCATCCGAATTTTTTTTTTCTTTATTTTTTCAGTTTTATAATTACCTTTCGGTACCATCATAGTTGCATATTTAAAGTATACTTATATTATTATTTATCTTATTTATTATTTAAGTAGTATGTATTAGTATGATATTAATTTTAGTAATATTTATGTAGGTATAGTATGTTATATTTAAAGTTGTTTTGTCTTTTTTTATGTTAGCATAACTTTTCACTTTTACACACGATATCAACATCTCTTTTATTCGACTCTCCTTTCGCAGGTATGCTGGAAGAGATTTCTTTAGAAATAAGCATCACCTTTGTTCCTATTTTTCTGTTCCCTTCTTATCTATTTGTTAAATGTGTGTACATTACATAAACTTTTAAATAAATAAAAGTAATTCCATAAAGAGTTTTGACAGCGTGGAAGTTTTTTTTACTTTCAGGAACCGGATTTTAGCACAGAAATACATTCTAAAACAGAGTATTTCCTATTCCTTTATGGGTATGAATTTGCCATGTTCACACTAAAAATACGAAATTAAAAACGTGTACAAATAAAACGTTATAAAATCGTATCACTCAGAGTCGTAATCGTAAAACGTCTTCCGTCGTAAATGGCTCTTGCGTACAATTTACCACTTGCGGACTGCGACGACAGGGCTGTTTTATCGTTTTAAAACAGCACACCTACTCAGACACAGAAAGTGTTTTAGTTACTTGAAACGTTACTAAATTGTTGTTAATTATAATGAACTCTGTGTCTGTTTTTCGAGTTTTGTTGATACGAAAGGTTCTATCTTCGTGTCAAGGAAACATGCTTTATGAATTAGTTTCTGCCAGCGGCGTCGTCTGCGAGAATGTCGGAAATTATCCAAGGGAATATACTCTCAGGATAAAAAGTCAAGCCCGGATAAAAGAAAACCCTTTGTGCTTTTCCAGACTGTAAGAGTCTATGCACCCTGCCAGGGTTGCGGAATTTGTTCGAAAGTCACCGCGGCCCTGGACCGCAAAGGGCTTTAGAAGGAACACGGATGGGTTTTAGTCAGTAAGAGTCTGACACACCCTTCCGCTCCACCTAGAGCGGAAGAAGTCATTTGATGATTTCCCATTCTTAAAAAAAAAAAAGAATTTATGTCGCGGCGCGTGAAAAACGCTGTGTGTGAAGTCCCTAATCCAGATTTTATTTTCTTTACCAAATCCGTTCAGCCTTTCTGGCGTGATTGAGTACGAATATTCATATAAACTATCGCATCTACAACAATAGTATTACCTACCTAAGATAGATCAGCCAATCCCAAAGGTGTAAAACCGGATATTATCTCACACATGAACCTACATACTCGTACATTCTCCAGAAATGAATATGCCTATCACAAACATAAACTCACCCCTATGTCCCGTGAGGGCAGGCAGAAAATATACTCTCATACTGTAATTCCCTCTTCCACGTTCAAACATTAAAATGATCATTCAAAAAAATCGTGGCTATATGTATTAATTCCGTTTTTGTGATAGGTCTTTAATCGGTTGGACTAATTGTTTAGTTAATAGGGGCGTAGCTACCGCCCCGTATCAGCCGTTTCAATGATACGGGGCCCCCGACGTGTAGACGCCTATTTTGTTTAGAAATCGATACCCCTAAAAACGGGCCTGCAAAAATGTTTGATACAGGGGCCCCTTTGAGACTAGCTACGCCACTGAGTTAAAGATAAAGCAGTATTTTGACCCCAATAAAGTAAAACTGGATTAATTTTGCAGAAGTTGTCCACTTTTTTATCAGTCGCGTTAACTCTAAATATTTGTACATAATAATATAAACTTTAAAGTTCATTATCGGTCGCTGACCTTCTTAATTTTTATGATATTCTGTTCGAGACAAAATGAGATTTAAAAAATATTTGACGACAACACCATTTTCGTTGTTATGTCGATCACATAGATCTCAAAATCGAAAGAATAAAATATGTTGGTACATATTTAATTATGAATATATTTTATTCTTCTATCAGATTACGTGATCCATTATGGTTAGTAACAGTAGGAGCTAATAAACTATATTAGTAAGAAAAGAATTGGAATAACAATTAAAAACATACATGTACCTATATTATTACTAGCTACCGCCCGCGGCTCCGCCCGCGTGAATGTCGAAAATTATCCCAAGGGAACATAATAAACTATCCTATGTCCTTTCCCGGGACTTAAACAATCTCTATACCAAATTTCACCCAAATCGCTCCAGCCGTTTGCGAGTGAAGAAGTAACAAACATACACACACACTCACAAACTTTCGCCTTTATAATATTAGTGTGATGTGATATTACCGTCCCAACCACGATGCTAACCCAGAGTGAGTGTATCAGACACTGATATTTACTAGAAATTATCCTCAGAAATAACTGAAGATCGCAGGCGATTGCGATACAAAACTTTGATTTTTTTTAAACAGGGATTACAATTACACAGAACAAGGATTAAAAGTCAAAAAGCTCAGCTGTAGTCTATCTACAGCTCTGCCTAATAGTTTTCAACTTGATGCAGCTTAATTCTAGTAATTTACATGGAAAACGCCCATTTGACCTTCCCAGACAGACTGACCAACCTCCAACCTAAGCAAAAGGTAAAAAAAAACTAGAGTAAAGGAAATGAATCAGCAATCCCAAGTCCTAATCGATGGCCTGGCCCTGGCAGCTTAGACCTACATACCTATATACACTACCTCCACAGGCTAGGCAGTATATTCGAGATCACGTTTGGCAAACATATTGCGAACGGCCCAGGACCGTTCATTTATAGCTGTCTGAGAACGACGTACGTTTACTTGTGGATGTTATACTAACCTAATTTGTTGGGGTGCGTTTCATAACGTATAAACTTATTTGGTCTAATTTCATTTTATTATCGTTCATAAGATATAATCAACGTGAGATATACCAACTGTTGATATAATTTCTTTACATTAACATTTACTTCTTCTAAAACTTATTTAGTATAACATTGTTTGATAAAAAGTTTATGTAATCGAAAATCATTTGGTCTGCTCCGTCGAACTATCTTAGCGCAGGTGGTAATCAGTAACTAGTTATGTTTTATATCTTTTGAGTGGTATGTCAAACAATTTTATATTTAATGTTTGTTATGCTTATAAAAAAATAAAATAATCGTTATATTAAATAAAATTATGGCTTCCGTTGTTACATGTTGTAAATATTAGAGATTTTGTTGTTATATCATCTATTACTTACCCAATTTGTTGAATAATATATTTATCTTCATCTCAGTACCGCGAAGGTTTTATTATTTGACTGGCCTGTTGGTCGAGTGGTTAGTGACCCTGACTGCTTAACCGGAGGTCGTGGGTTCGATTCCCACCCAGGACAAATCTTTGTGTGATGAGCATGATCATTTGTTCTGTGTCTGGGTGTAATTTGTGTATAATATGTATGTATTTAGAAATATATAAGTATGTTTATCAGTTGTCTGGTTGCCATAGTACAGGCTCTGCCTAGTTTGGGATCGGATGACCGTGTGTGAGTTGTCCCAGGATATATTATTATTATTATTATTATGGTACAAACTTGGTGATTTATTTTAGCTATTTCATTTTATCGCATCGACATAAACTATGCCAACTTAGCTCATAGCAGCACCTCGCGTACTTCAGGGTAATGGTCTCCTTATAACCATAATTAAGCTTTACTTAATTTAATTCCCGGATTCCTAACTAAAATTCCCGTCACTGACTTTTGTGATGTCTAATATAATCTTAGAAAGAAGGTATATAAATTGAAGTCACATCTGCACTTGGCCTGATTTGAAACCATCTCGTGTGTGAGAGGCGTGGCCCTAACCACAAAGCTAATACGACAACTGTACATATTCTACTGAATATTCTTGGCTATTTAAATGCAGATTCCATTTACACTTCAAAATCCTAACAGCTTCCCAAATAAATCCTTCTACAGTTGCTCAAAATTGCCACAGACACAACTGAAGTCAAACTCCGAGACAGCCCAGCCATATATATGTATATATCTATAAGCGTCGAAAACACGGAAATGAGACGTCTTAGTTTCACAGAACTGGTTTGAAGGGGCATCTGCAAGTGTACGAGGTACTATGAGGGAGTTGCGGTTCGTGGCTCCACGAAGTAAGCTACTTTAAGACCTTGGCAACAGGTCATTTTGATGCAATATTAGGAGGAGGAACTCAGGACTTCTTAAATGTTTTAGTTCTAATAAAAAACAACATGACTTTTAAACTTTTGAACGCCATTGTCACGTATATGTATACGTGACAATGGCGTACCCTGTACCCTGTACCCTGGCGAGCAAGCGCGTACCCTGTACGCCAAACAGCACAAATATGTGACAAAAAGTACAGCAAATTTGTGGCTTGGCGTCGGGTGCACTTATACTAATAATAAGGCTGAAGAGCGTGTTTGTTTATTTGAATGCGCTAATCTCTGGAACTACCAGTCGGATTTGGATAGCTATTTTTTTAAATGATAGCCACATTCATGAGGAAGGCTATGCGGCTATACGGGAACGGGAAAAAAACGGGATATGCGCGTACAAAGTCGCGGGCAAATGCTAGTATTTCAATGATTTAAAATGTTAAATGACTGATAAAGTAAATAATGGCCCTAGCTTTACTGCAGTCTAAATAATCTATGATTCAACACCACATAAGAACATCGATTAAAACCGCACAGAAGACCTTTTACATGTCTCCACCAGAAACATGCTGTTCTATCGCTGCTAGCATTCGATTCTATCTTCTATGTCCTACGAATTAAGATTCATTTACGTTCGTGTCACAAAAAAAACTGGTTTTGGCAAAAGCAATAACGGTTTGTTTTGTACCTAGTCTATGTTTATTGTGTTGGCTTTTAGAAAAATCTCGTCGTGATATTTATTTATTTATTAAAACTTTATGCACTAGTAAAAACACTGTACAAAGGCGGACTTAATGCCTTAGGCATTTTCTACCAGTCGACCTTAGGGTGGTGCAGAGACAACATGGCAGGTGCAACTTAAAGAAAAACTAAAAATAGAGAGAAGAAAAAAAAAAAAACATTTATAAATACATAGATACATACATACACATAAATAAAGTTATTAAGAAGTTTTATGTATTATATAATCTGATTTTGTGTCCTTTTTAATGCTTATTTATTACTAGCTGCCGCAAATTATCCCATCGGAACATACTCCCGGGATAAAAAGTATCCTTTGTGTTATTCTAGTCTATAATCTACCTCTGTGCCAAATTTCATCAAGATCCGTTCAGCCGTTCTGACGTGATTGAGTAACAAACATTCATCCATCCATCCATCCTTACAAACTTTCGCGTTTATAATATTAGTAGGATTAGTATAGAAGTATAGATTTAGATTAATTCTAATCATTTTTATTCCGGGTGTACGTGCTCTAATAATTCACAACATTCGGGCGAAGCTGCTGGAAGCTGCTAAAATAAAAGGTTGTTTAAAATAATATATATATGTATGTAATTTTTTTTTCCGGGATTACGTTCTCTGAGAAATTTCAGAATTGATACGGGCGAAGCCGCTGGAAGAAGGTAGTGCGAAACAAAGCATCCAGAATTTGTATCCCTGCTTTAGGTAACAAGAAGCGGTGACGCTCTCAAACTCTCAAAAGATGTCTCGATACCGGTATCATTTCCGATCAAGTTCCGGAAAGAAACCTTACCGTAGAGAAACCGTATCACGCACGACCGACCTATGCGAATCGATTCCATAATTTTTATATTCGTGTACGAAGATATGAGATTATACAACGTGTACCTTTTGATATCCCATAACTTTAAGGTTACATTTTATGAATAGAAATAATGTTGAATGTCTAAGAAACATGGGTTCCAAAACGCATAGTTACGCAGCTAACACCAAACATAACTAAGATAAATCAAAAATTGTCACCAGTATAACAAGTCTTCAAGTACTTGCCAAAAATTGTTAAATTTTCCCAATCGACCTTGGAGTTAATGCTTTAGTGATAAAGTTGAAAATCCATTTAAGAAATTTGACAGATTGTTGTAACTTGATGTACTTGGCGTCTGTACTTAAAGGTCAGTCATCCACTAGGTTGTCGTTTTTCAGGTAAAGTCGGTTTACATGGAAAGCAATTATTTTGTAGGAGAAGCGTAATAAAATAAAATGTTTATAACTATTGACACTATGCACCTCACGCTTATTTACAATAATGTACATTCATTTCTTTTTTACATTATTCTTAATCAAATTTATTAAATTTTATTTTCTGTTTTTTAGTTGGATTGTTCTATAAAAGCTTGTTTTTTTAAACTATTTTTTTTTTGTCAAAGGTTATTTAAATAGAATATGTGTGTTTTTGTGAACAATAAAAGTGTGTATTTATGGATAATATTTTGCTTTGTTAGAATATATTTTAATTTTAATTAATTAATCCTGGCGAATCTAATTCGGATAATCGGATATTTTAATTGAATTCTTGCATTGTCATCGATCCTTGACAGGTGTGCAAAGTTTGAACTAAATCTGATCGTTCAAAGTAGGGCAAAATCGAGCTCAAAAGGGTCGGTTACATACATACATACATACATACAGGTGAAGCTAATAAAAGCGTGTTAAAAAAACGGGTTCCGTCGACTTGAGAACCTCCTCCTTTTTTTGAAGTCGGTTAATAAATTTGAAATGACGATTATAAGAGGAAACGAGAGACGGAGAACATGATTATTTCCAAGCCATATGAACTGCCATTTCGGACAAGCAGTTCGGAGCAGCAGGCACCTTTCAGGGAATCGATGGCTAGAAAACAGGCTTCATGGGAATTACACGGAGTTTTTTTAAGGGTTTCATCATATTTTTCCCGGTAATTTGTTGAGACGATTTTAGCTTTTGAGTCGTGTGTGGGCTCGAAGAAGTCTTTAGCGAATGTAATTTTACTTATCCTATGCTTTATATGTATAGAGCGATGAGGGAAGGGATTTTTAATTTGGATTTACGATTATAAGAGAAAACGAGAGACACGGAAAACATGATTATTTCCAAGCCATATGAAAGGCCATTTCAGACAACCAGTTACTTTCACAAGCTGCAAAAGCTGTCAAATGCAGTGTTTGGACATTAATAGCTTTTTCACCGATTCGAAACGGGATTCGGATTTCAGGTTGCATTTCAACTTTCAACTGTCGAGTTCAAACCTGTTTCTGAAACAGTTAACAAAAAATTATCCATACCTGCAAAATGTCGACTTGGTAACTTTCGGTATGGGCCGCTAAATTCTTCAATTCAAATGTTTAAACACAGTACATGATCGTTAAATTTTCCAGATGACAAGTGAATGCGCAGTCCACTGTGTTGTACCAATTCAGGCATGCAAAATTTTTCATTAAAATTATACAATTTTCTTCTATTTATTTTTATTTCTCTCTTTAACTTTGTGATTATTGCTAAAAAAAACAGCCGAAAAATTGCACACTCCGTATATTGTATTAAATCTTTATTAGATTATAATTACAGAATATTATTTACTTTTATTCCCCTCTTTAACTTTGTGATTGTTGCTGTGCAGTGAATGTCTGTGTTTAATTGTATATGTCACCGAAAAATTGCCGACTCCGTAAGATTGTATTAAACCTTTACTAGATTATAATTTCTCGATATAATATGAAAAAAATCGTTTTGTATACAATAAATCTCATCCAAATTCAATAGTTTCCAATATATCTGTGTCTTATTAAGAAAAAATAGTTTACAATTTCATGCGATATTTTACAATCTTACGGTGTTTGCAGTTTTCCGGTGACATATACACACAGAAGACAAAGACTACCTCTCAAACATATTCATTATTTCTGGGGCGAGCTCTAAAGGGCCGTGAGAATAGCGGGGCTCTTTTCCCTTCTGGGGTAACCGACTCTCACACGGAATCAAAGATAATTAAGGTAAAACGAACATTTTATTAGCCTAGGGTAATTTAGAAGGGGCCGCTAGGGCAATGCCTGCCAGGGTTGCGGAATTGTTCAAAAGAGTTACCGCGGCCCTGGAACGCAAAAGGCATTTTGAAGAAACACGGTCGGGTTTTAGATAGTAATAGTTTGGCAACCCCTGCCAGGTTTGCGGAAGTTGTTCGAAAGAGTCACCGCGGCCCTGGAACGCAAAGGCCTTTAGAAGGAACACGGTTGGGTTTTAGTCAGTAAGAGTCTGACACGCCCTTCCGCTCCACCCAGAGCGGAAGAAGTCATTTGATGATTTCCCATCCTTAAAAAAAAAAAGAGTGGCACCGGCTCTCCCGCTCCGCCAGAGCAGGAGAAATTATTTGATGATTTCCCGTCCAGATAAAAGTGGTAATTTAGGAACAGTCACTTGTTGTATTTCTATTTGACTGGCACACTAAATTACAGCCAACCAAATCGACACGTGATCAAATTCAATAGGCTTTCAGAAACCGGAGGTTACCGACAGATATATTAATCCGACTGGCATATCAGATTAATCTAAAACCAATACTAATAAATTCATCATAATCGCGATGGCGGTCGGATGTACACGGACACGATTTATTTCGGTACAAATACGATTTAAAGTTCGGTTCGTCTATTTGGGCTTGAACGTTGATTTAATCGAATGATATCGGAAATGCGGAATCATCCTTATCGATGCAATGTTATTCTAGGAATATATAAAGTTCGCCTGATAGATATTTTTGTTTATGAAAGATTTCCAAGAAATTGAATGGTGAAAGATTATTTTTGTGCTATTGTCACTGTTTCGGGTTCCGTATCCAAAGAGTAACCAACAGAACCCTATTACTAAGCCTCCGCTGTCTGTCCGTCTGTCTGACAGCGGACTGTATCTTAAGAACCGTAATAGGTGGACAGTTGAACTTTTCACACAATGTGTATTTCTATTGCCGCTATAACAACAAATATTAAAAATTAAATTAAAAATACCACACAAGAAGCGTGTTTTTTCGGTTTAAGATACGGAACCCTTTGTATGAAAGTCCGACTCGCACTTGGCCGGTTTTTGTTTTGTGTGTGATGTGAACCCAATGGGCAGTCATCAATTTTTTTTTCATACCTTCATATGGTTACTTAGAACTTTTTAACACTATATATATTCGTGTGTCATCATCATAATTATCTTTGCCCTTGTCTCGTGTTGCTTAGTTCGGTGTTCATTCCTCATACAATCTTCATTATTTCATCATTGACTTCTATTTGCTCAAAACCTGTCACATAATCTTAAATATTGTCACAAAAAAGTCTAAAAAAGGCTCTAAAAGCTTATAATATGTTTAAAAATGTTTAGCTTTGCACCCTCTATTAAATTTGCATAATAATAACTTTACCCTTATAATCCGTGAGGCCGACGATTCCACTTTTGAAAAACTTGATCGTGTTTCGAAATACGAACCCCTTTATCCTCGCAACTCTTTGAGGATTAAATAACATTCCAGCACATAAAAAACAAAACTTTACAAATATTTGAACAGAGTTCTGAAATATGAAAACATTTTTTTTTTCGTTTGCAACAGCAATATTTATGCCAAAAACAATTCTATTCTATGAAAATGCTGGCTGGAAAACGGAGCTGCAGTTGAAACTATGAAGGTTTTATTTCCACAATGTTTGGCTCGAGCCGTTGAAAACAACTAGGGTGTTTTATGACATGGGCGGGCAGAGAGAACAGGGAATGCCGGATCGATGGCTAGAAAACACGCTTCATGGGAATTCCACGGAGTTTTTTTTAAAGGTTGCATCATGGTTTTTCCCGGTAATTTGTTTGGACGATTTTCTCTTTTGAGTCGTGTGTGGGCTAGAAGATGTCTTTAGCGAAAGCAATTTACTTATCCTATGCTTTATATAGAGCGATATGAGGGATGTATAATACTAAATTAAGGCTGCTTTTCCACCAGAGATCTGCTATGCAACGTTGCTATGAATGCATTTGATATCCATCAATCATATTCATTGGTCCACATGGCATAGCACTGGTGGAAACTGCTTCAACTAAGCTACGTTTTTTATATGGAAGGATGCGAGCTATGGATGCGTGCTGTGGATGCGTGAAATGGATGCGAAACATGCGTGCTATGGATGGTCGCGAGTGGTGTAGCTCTGTGCAGAGCAGTGTCCCTACAGTAGGCGTGCGTTTGTCACAGCTACCTCGCGGAGGCGCATTTTCATAGCACATCTTACTCGCACCGCTGCATAGCTTAGCATCAGTGGAAACGGTCACATAGTTTCGTGGATTGGAGTTTACATTCCCTCTAATTTGTCGCAAATCTGGCACGGATTTTTAGCACATCATGGCACACAGTATACAATGTGATTAAAGCGCATGAAAAATTGGTGAGTGCAAAATGCAAGTCCATTTCGCAGGAATTTGTTGCCTGAGAAGAAACACCGAAACAAACTCAGAGGTTAAAAGACTCTTTTAAAGTCCATACAATCGTACTGGTCAAATCATATGAGAACTATGTAGGTATATAATAATACGATATAGGTCTTTCACGCTCCTTTATATTACGGCTTATACGAAGGCTTATAGGTAAGTCAAGGTTACAGATTATGAATAATATCAGTATCTAATTATATTATATAATTGTAAATGTCCAATTTTTCCGTGCGTATGTTTGGAGCAGTAACTATTATTTTTATATGTATTAGACTAGCACTTCGCCCGCGACTTCGTCTGCGCGGATTTAGTAGGTACTCCACAAACTTCAACTCCCCTGTCTACACCTTTTAAAAGTTTGGTTTTGAAAAATTAAGCACAACGACTTCCAGCCATTTCTGCTGCTGATTCTGCGGTCTCAGGATCAGTGCAACTGTTCACCGCGTCAGGGATTGATTATTTAAAAATTGTTAGATCTGTTTCAATTAACCCAGTTTTAGAATAAATTGGACATAATATGTACGTGGATTCTGTGTGTGAAAATACAGACCCAGTTTTAGTTAGTTCATACCAATTTCCACGTAATTGTTTTTATCTTAGATAAAACGAGTAGTTATCAGTATCACCCAAAAATATATATATCTGAATGCATTGCTGCATAAAGAATTTTGCAACATAATTCAGTGGATTATCGTAATAATCTTATCAATGTATGTACGCGATGCTGCACATAACGGCTTCATTATATTTGATTCAGAGAACTGTTTTACAAATTTTATTTTTCCTCTACCTTAATAATGTTAGAAAATGGTCCTTTTATGACCAGAACAGGTTAAGTGAGAAACAATTTCTAACGTGACTTTTCACAATTTATTTATAGTTCAGTTTTAACAGTGTCGAAAGGGTTTACACAGACAACAGCAAAGGAATGAAACTCTCTGCCTGCGTCTCTGTTTCCGAACGCATACAACTCTAATCTCTTCAAAATTAGAGTAGACAGGCTTCTTCTGGGTAAGCTCGCTCCATCGGCGACTTTGTCTCTGTCATCGAAACAAAGTCGACGATGACAAAAGAGACACCGGGACATCAGAAACCGGGTATGTTCGAGTTAATTATTCATTAATAGTCCTAGTTACTACTTTGACTGACGGTTCTGTATGGTGTCGGACGTAAAAGAATAGCACCATCCTATCACTTCCCATGGGTTTCGTAAGTGGCGACTAAGGGACTCACCAGAGAATGGGCAGCAGCATTCTCTGTACATTGCATTCGCCTACCTGCCTGCCGATTATGGCAATCCTCTTGGGGGAGGCCTATGTCCAGCAGTGGACGTCTTTTGGCTGATATAATGACTACTTTGACAATAGAAAACCCTCGCTTCTAAAACCAACTGAAATTTATCAGGCAACCTCAACGGCCATGCTACGTCAGATAAAGTTAAACTCTACTTAAACAAGAGATTTCCACGATAAATTCTCTCTCATACAAAGTAAATTCCACCCTATACATTGCGGTTTTGCTCCGAGCAACGGTAAACTGGAGCGTGTTTCTATTAAAAGTCTAAGTTAAAATGTTTTTGCATCAAAAGCGCAACAGACTGTGTGGTATTCTAAAAATGTTCGCTACAACAAATCTACAGCATATTTGCGCTACGAATAATATGTATGTTTTTAGTTTGCATGCTTTTTTTATATTGCGCGTGTAAATATGTGTAGGATAATAGTAATTTAACAAGTGTACTAGTACATTGTAAGTAAAGCTTTTAAAACCGTACTTAAAATACCGATTTGTGATTGAAACGATTTTCAAATCGAACTTAATTACGTTTTAAGATATGCTCTAAAAATAAACAAAACATTTCATAATCATTACCGCGAGAAGTGACTGGGTCGATTGAAATAGTTGGCTCGGTACTTACCTGAAAAGAAACAAAACATTAGACCACACCAATCCAAAGAAGTAAACAAGCATTTACAAAACATATTATGATAATCATAAAATAATAAGAAAAAAAAAGATCAGAGAGGGAGAAGATTGAAGATTTATTAAGATCTCATGTAAAATGAACCAAAAATCACACCAATAATAAATCATCGTCTTCCTACCCTTATCCTATGTTGCTTGGGGTCGGCGCAACACGTTTTGTTCTTCCATTCTGTCCTGTCAGCCGTTACGCTATCACTAACTCGTTTTTCTTTCATATCACTCCTAACACAATCCATCCCATCTTTTCTTTGGCCTCCCTCTCCCTGTCCATCCATCCACATTTATATTCATAAATCTTTTAGTTACCTGCATTTCATCCCTCCTCTCCACATGACCATAACAAAATAAGCGGTTCCCTTTAAACTTTTCCGTCACTGGCGCCACTTTTAAACTACCTCTAATAAACTCATTCCTCACTTTATCCATTCTCGATACTCCACACATCGGTCTCGAAATTAATAAATAATAATAATAATAAATAAATAATCAGCTTCCTGCCCTTGCCCCATGTTACTTGGGGTCGGCGCAATACGTTTTCTTCTTCCATTCTGTCCTGTCAACCGTCACGCTATCAATTACTCTGTTCTTTCATATCATTCTTCGCACAAACCATCCATATTTTCACTAGTCTAGTAGAGTTCTTTTTGAACATAGTATTTTTGTCTCTGATAAATCTATCTTCTAGGCGAAATGTCATTCACTGACTATCGAGAAATCTCGGAGGCGACAACTAAGAAAGGATTATAGGAAACTCTCCCGCTAATGGCGGAATGGGGGCTGAAAGTTTGTATGGGAAAGCGGGTTTACGGCTACTTGTAAAATAATATTAATAACAGATAAAAGCAAGTAACAGTTATCATTATTATTACGCTATCAGTACATTATCGGTTACTTTATTTCTTATCATTTTATCTATACTCCGGGTAACGACAGCATAATAGCGCTAAGAACTTGCAACATTTTCCCACGATCTTTTAGGCCCCGCCTCCACGAGCGAGTGAACCGCCGCGAGTCCGCCCTGCTAGCGTCGGGTAAAAACCACGAGACGATTATTCTTCCAGCAGAGTATCATAGCGACTGGCGACGGATCGCCGCGTGACCGCAACGACTCGTCAAAAAGTTCAAAGTTGAGCTACACGATAAATGAAAAAGGCTTGCAACTATCTTGACAGGTCCAATCAAATCTGTGTGGTGCTTTCCTCAAAAGCCCACCCAGTTTAATGTATGTTAACCCTTTGAATGCCAGAGCAACGCATCGGTGTGCCCCCGACGCCAAACCACAAATTCGCCGTGTCGGCTTTTGTCGGCTATAGCCGACCGTGGCGGTCTAAAGGTTTAACTATATAGTTCTCATGTGATTTCACCAGTATGGTTGAAAGAACCGGATTGTATGGTTGAAAGATACCAAAAAAAGATTGACGTGTAAAAGGGCTATTTAGCCTTACAAAATTTGCAACAAAAAATAAAAAGACTCGTGACGAATTTCCGCATCTCTACAAAAAATCGTTGCACATTTGTTGTTTTTGATAAAGTTTAGACCATTTGCTCGGCACTCGAAGAATTGCCGCGACACTATCGCCGTGTGGATACACGTCCATAGAGTTGTTATAGAATAAATTCGAAAGACGATATCGCCGCGAGTCACTCGCTCGTGGAGGTAGTGCCTTAGAGTAAAAACCATAATTCTTTACTGTCAGAAATTGCGACGTCCCTGGAGGATAGATAGAGGATTATATTAATAATTTATATCCCACACGACAGGGGTTTTAGCAGCTACAAATATATATTGAAAATTTTCATGAAAAAGTTTACATAGAACTCGTAGCTGTGAAATATCCGCTCAAAATGACGAACACAGGGATGTAAGACATTTTGTTCCGAAATGTATTTACGTAAAAGTGGTTGAGTTCAGAAATACAAAGAAATATTCAAACAACAGCAATAATTTAACTATTTTCTTGGTTATCATTTGTTTGCGCCAGAAGTTTCTAAAATACACCAAACCAAATTCATATAGCCGTCGACTTCGAAGAAAAGGATCATTCAGACAATCTATTTAATTTGAATAAAAGTTCGTTTTAAGCCAGACTCGACGCCGCCGACTGCTTGAAGTCTTTGAGAGAATTACTAATAAATCCTCCGTCTTATGAAACAAGGTCTAAGTTGGAGGTCGACGGTATAAGTACTATGTTAAATATAGTTGTATGTAGTTCCAAGTACTTTGAAGACACGTCGTAGGATGGTGGATTGACGACTTTAACATGTATGGAACTCAGGCCATTCTTATTAGCTTTTTATTTCAACTTAATGTACAATAGTGGTACATGGGCGGACTTAATGCATCAAGGTATTCTCTACCAGTCAAACTTTGGATTAAAAAAACTACACTGTGGTAGGATTACAACAAATAAAAATAAAATAAAATATAATTTTGTTTCGGAAAGAATACACAAATAGTACCTATACATACATAGATATAATAAAGAAGTATATATATATAAGTATATATTTAAAAATTCAACTCCGATGGGGCAGTCCAAACCAATAAACTACCTATGAGATGGCATAGTGCATAGATAGCGATGGGACATACTTTGATTAATTAAATATATTATATTTTAAAAAATACGACTTTATGTTCCTCTCTTACAATACGCCAATTTCATATGTAAGGACCTAATATGATACGTTTATGTTCCAATACTGGGCAAAAGCCCTCTCTAAATCATACTAGACAATCTTTTTCTACACTGCCTCGCACCAGCGGTGCGGGTACAGGTCATTTTTCGTCAACTTTCTGGGTATTCGATTCCGTCCGACCTTTAGCAATCATTGCACGGAGACTTGCCCAGCTTGATCATGTATTCATGGAGCCTATGACACGAGTTCAAAAAACCTTAGAATCTCTAATGTATCGACGTCTCGTGGAGTTTTCGTACCCTCGAATCTACAAGCCCTTTAACTTGTATTCTGCAAATATTATCAAAGTCAAAGTCAAAGTCAATTCATTTATTTCAACTATACCATTAAAAGGCACTTTTGAACGTCAAATTTACAGTTTAAAATTAAAATATAAGTGACTCTAGTTGTCCATTCGCAAAAAGTAGATTCTTATGGAGAAGAACGGACAGGAAACTCCATAGTTACTCTTTTCAAATATAAGTTTTACAATATTTTGTATACATAGGTACATTGATCAATTGATTATATGTGAGCACAATGCATCCAACATTACACTAATATACAGCACACACTTATATACTATACGTACAACAAAGCAATACCAGCAGAGATAAAATTAAGTTTGCTAGTAAGAGACATGGTACTCACATATTTACAATATAATTAAAAACAATGGATCAGTGTGTGAGTTAAATTACATATTAAAAACCTGAAAGTACACCAGTAAATAAAACAAGTTTGACTTTTTCTACTATACCCTCGATTGTCCTATGGAGCAGGACCAGCATGTTTCCAAGCATTCTTATCTTTAATATAATCATCTAGTTTGTAATATGCTTGTTTACAAAGTGTGGTTTTAATGTAAGTTTTAAATTTTCTTTCATTTAGTTCTAATATGTCACAAGGTATTTTGTTGTAACATTTAACACAGTACCCCATGAAAGATGTTCGTACTTTGGCTAGTCTATAAAATGTTTGATCTAAATTATTTTTATTTCTAGTATTGCGTGTCGGTTTCAATCCGACAAACAAAAATATCAAACTTAACTATTCAACCGCTTCAAACATCATCCCCAATTAGCATTCATATCTCCGTCAGCTATTACTTTATGACGCACCCAATTTGATCCCACTCGAAAATTCATGCAATTTTCAACATTTAATATGAGAGATTCATAGGATTCACGTCCGATTAGGGTTACCAGATGGGAAATTGAAAACTTCTGACAAAATGCCCTGATTTTCACATAACATTCCCTTGATTTCGGGAAAAAATAATTCACAAAAGTGTGGGTAAATACAAATCTAAGAAGATTATACTTGTGTTTATGTTTTTTACACCTTTTTTATTAAAAAAATCGGAAATAGCTACTGTATTACCCGCCCGGCCTAGATTAAAAAGACCAAAAAAAAAGAGTTACTTGTAACCTTGCAAAGCAAAATAATTATCATTTATTATTTTATTTATGAACGGAAAATCCCGATATTTCCAAGTCCGACCGCAAAAATACCTAAAAATCCATATGAATATAACTCGAGGCGTGACAACCCTACATCCGATCAATGTGGCACGTAATGATGGCACACGGGGGGATCGTCGCTATGGCAACCAGACTAACCGGCTAATATACCCCTATAGCTACATCGTGATTGGAGGTATTTGGTAGCTCAGTGCACTTGCAAAATGTGTTTTCGGGGAATTTTGTTTATGCGATTTTCCGGCGAGTGAATATTGAATTGCCTGGATAGGTTGGATTGTTTAATATTTTTCCTTTTCTACATAAAGATAATATTAGCTGTTGGTCCCGGCTGTCATTTGTAGATCTTGGGCAGTCGTTACGGATAGTCAGAAGCCAGATAATCTGACACCAGTCTTGCCAAGGATTACAGTGTTACCCAGTTAATGGGTTGTGGAGGTCTGGTAGGCAGCCGCTCCACGTAAAATACTGGTATTCAGCTGAATCCGGTTTGACTGGAAGCCGACCCCAATATAGTTGGGAAAAGGCTAGGCAGATGATGGCATAAATGTAATATTTACTTTTTACCATTTAAAATATTTGCTATCAATCACGCTTTCATTATAGTGAAACTACTACGCTAAGATAGATCGTTGTGCCAGACACGTCCAAACGTTCATAAATAAAGAATTTCAGTATTTGTCAAACTCTACTTAAGCCTTTAAACCTCTCAGCCCCGCCCCGATTTTTGAAAAATTAAGCCTTTGAAACTGAGTATCATATAATAAGCTCTAACTTCGCCTGAAAACCTGTCAAAATTTGGCATAGGTATTTAGGGTTTGACATGTTCTTAACTCAAATTCACAAAATCCACCTTGAAACTTTGGCATGAAAGAAAATAAGGATTGACGCGATCTTAACTCCCTCCAAATACTCAAAAAATTTTGTGGAGCGGAAGGGCGTGTCAGACTTAAATAATCATCTAATTTTACGAAGCTACACAGCTTTCAAGATGTTATAAGAGTCTCAAGTTTGGTATACCCAAGTGAAAAAAAAAATGTAATGAAGTAATAATACCTTTGGGCATTATCGTAGTCGTATTAAACTGTTAAAAAGGCTTTACGTGTTAGATCCATCTCACATAAGCCCACAAATATGATCGTCCTTGCGAAAGAATTTTACCTATTTTACACGAGAAAAATATAATGATCGTTCTATGATTTGGAAAAATGGGCTGCAACAGTCCTGCTCTATTTTTCGAGCGGCTTTTGTTTATATATTTTTTACAATTTTCTCAAAAATAAAGCTGCGTTTACACTTACGAGCAACTCGCTGGCAAGTTTTATTACATTGCGGGGCGCGATCACATAATTGATCGCATTTACTTGCATTGCATCGCATTTATTTGTTTAATGTACACACTTTGCAGCGAAATGTAATGCATCTTGGATGCGAGGTAGTTGCAGGAGAAAACATTCCATTAGTTGCCCAAGTCATGGGCCACGATTTTCATAAACAAATGCAAACTGCAGTCAGAGTTCACATTGCGACCTGTAGCGAGAGCCGTATAGCGAAGTATATATAGTCCTGGCCAAAATCCTTCATTCAACATTCAAGATACTGCGGTGATTCCAACCAGTATCTGAAACTAAACTTGGCAGCCACACATTCTGGATCTAGGTCTTAATTAAGTTGCTAGATGAGCCAAATCGATTCAACATGGCCGCTCGACAAAAGAAAACCGACTATACTCATCTCGTTAGGCTGACCTAAATGATCCTTGTAATTTGAAACTGAGTGCCTTGAAGGTAAAGAGAATGCCATTTTCGCGACTTGAAACTACTGAGGGAATAACTAGACAGTGGCGCTACGATTGACATCGTAAACTAGTCATGGTATGCTGCAACGAAGTTACAAAATACCGCCCCATAGGAATTGATAGGACACTCAATCGAATGAAAGAGCAATCACAAGAAAAGAGCTGAGGAAATGAAGATAGACGAGTCCCGAAGAAACAAGACAAGGGTCACTAAGGGCCTTTACACACGGCGTTTTTTTAACGACGACGCGACGCGCGCTAACGCGCTTCAAACACAGACAGTAAACCTTTGCACACGTACAAAAATTTTGTGGCGCATTTGTATCGATAAAAACGCGCTGAAACGGCGATACAGACGCGCTGCAGTCGCGCGTATGTATTGTTTCGGCTATGTTTCTCCGACAAACAATCTCGAATGCGATACAAACGAACTTTGAACGCGCTTCTCGCACACGTTGTATCGCTTTGTACGCACGTTTGTATCGATACAAATGCGATAATCTGCTTTTTGGTCATCCACAGCGCGTCGTATTAAATACGCCGTGCGTATAGGCTCGTTTTTTCGATGAGATTTTTGCAGAATACCACTACAGGCAATACTGAGTACAGTATCTGCATCTCATGGCTTTCTCTTGCCCATCTGTCGGTCAAAGCCCGAGCTATTAAAATGACGTCATTGTTATACTAATAATAGATCAATGTGCGTGCCACGAGGTCAACGGTACCTTACCAACTGGCCCAGCTTTGCCCTAGTGCGGCAGTAAATTATAATGTGCTCTCGTGTTCCATGAGGACGGCTGAGTGAAAACTTAATCCCTACTTAGGTATTTCGGAAAGTGGTTTAAAGATCGTCTAGGACTGACTATGATTTGTGTGTTTTTGTTTAAGCTAAAATGAGCTGATTTCAATGAATATAATATTTACACATTTTGAGCAGAAGCACCATAGAATTAAGCATACCATAACGTATGAGTTGCTTGCGTCGTTTATCACCTACGACTTTTTTTTACTTGTGAGTGGCGTCTTGCAGTTCAACCTATAAGGTTGTCGACTGCTTAACAGGGCTTGCCTGTGGTGGCCTTAATATAATATTAAAGTCTCCAGCCAGGGCTTATAAAAAACTTACAAACTAAGCGACTTCACGCTAAGGACACCCCCGGTGGGGTACGGGCCTCGGCTTAGGGCGACGCTGGGGGGAGGAAAGCTAGGGACGGGCTGGATCGAACTAGAATTATTATTAAGGGGCGAATTTAAGACTACAGGCTCAGCGGCGCGGGCTGGCTCGAGCAAGGGTCGGGGCGGATTTTGACCGGGGCGTCGCGGCGGGCCTCGGCGGCGAGGGCGGAAGGACGGCGGTCGTGGTTTGCGAAGAGTGTTGGTCTCTTTGCGACTCTCTTGGAGTAGACTGGTAGAGTCGTCGGGTGTGACGAGCGTATGCCTCGGACGGCGTTCCTTGGAGATGCGGGAGGGTTCGTATCGGGCGGATCACCTACGAACGGCCTGCTCTGGCTTTTATATCGGTATCTACATAGATAGGCGTATCCTACATATCATGTCCATCTCGAATTATGTACCTTTTAAAGAGTAAACGATTTTCTCAAACTGGCAGTGGTCCTAGAGACTATCCTCTGCATAATACACAAACTCACAAATTTAACCTTTTGAACGCTAGAGCATAAACGCATCGGCATGCCCCCGACGCCAAGCCACAAATTAGCCGTGCTTTTTGTCACATTTTTGTGACGTTTGGCGTACAGGGCACGCGCTTGCTTGTCATGTATACGTGACAATGGCGTTCAAAATTGAACTCTGGAGATTACTTACAGATAGAAAGAAGTTGTCCAGTATGGATAAAGAACACATTATACCGCTGACCACAAACAATGGGATTTGAAATAAGGGCAGGATCATGATGATAATACTAAGGTAAGAACATATTATATCTTTAGGTATATATAATTCTTCTGTACGTGTGTTGACAGTGAACTCCTCCTAAACGGCTGAACCGATTTGAATGAATTTTTTGTGTGTGTTCGAGAATGGTGTGTTCGAGAGGGGATTTGAGAATGGTTTAGATTCACAATTGGACCCGGTAGGTGGCGCTGCAATCGATTTTTATAATTTTTCGTCAGACACAAAGCAAACATTCGGACAGGACAACCTCTGTAGGGACCAGAAGTGTGTCTATATAATTAGTCTGTGTGTCCCTCTTCTAGACAAAAGCCTCCCTCTGTCTCTCCCACACACATCTGCTATTGCGGCTTAAAACATAAAAAGTAATAAATAAAATAGTGTTAAACTAACCGTTCAAACTACCCTCAAAACTAACAAACATACGTTTAAACTCCAATTTATCTTTTCAAAACTCTCTTTTGTTAGCGAACCTCACGGCAATACGAACAACTTGAATGGTCTATCTCTGTTATTTTATTTTTAGGCACAGACCGGGCTTCGGATCCCGTGGGCCGAGTCCGCTTGAAAAAGTCCGCTTTTTTTGTTGAAAAAGTTGTCTAATTTGTAAAAGAATCAAAGTGGATTCGATAGATGGAACTCGTTTTGAGTGATTTTGGTGTTTAGTTTATCCTGTTAACTTGGCTTCACGGCTGTAGCTTTTATTGTAATTTGGAATTATATTGAACTAGCTTTTGCCCGCGATTTCGTACGCGCATATCTCTGTTTTTCCCGTTCCCGTAGGAATGACATGACAGAAAAGATTGTGAATGGTCGTTGGACACCCAAAACCCATGAAGAAGATAGACAAGAAATATCTTTTTCTAAAATCCATTCAAACTTACAGGGAGACTTACAAGTTATGTTCAGGTTCAAAGATATTGCTGATGCTATTAGTTTAGTCTTAGGAGCTAAGTTTAGTTTTAGCTGGGTCATGCTGCGCAATTTGTAGCCTCCCAGAGATTGATGACTGTGGCATTGTCGAATAAAACGGAATACTACTAGTGCATGTAAAAAAACTTTAGAAGTCTTTAATGTTCAAGTCGTAGTGAGACTCTTTTAGGGTTCCAATCTTGTAGAGACAAAACGAAACATTTTTATGTCTCATGGTTCTGTCATCCTTATCATGGTTTTCTCTAAACACCGATGACTGACTAAAGCATTTGAAGTTCAGTATTTTTCGAACTTTTTTTTTTGTTTTTGAGTATGGAATATCATCAAATGACTTCTTCCGCTCCAGGTGCAGCTGAAGGGCGTGTCAGACACTTGTTGACTAAAACCCATCCGTGTTCCTTCTAACACCCTTTGCGTTCCAGGGCCGCGGTGACTCTTACGAACAAATTCCGCAACCCTGGCAGGCTCTAGCACCGTCTCCTATGCTGACATCTCTTGCGTGTGAACCACAACACACCTCAATGAGATTTCTCGAACCCTAGCCTTAACATCCTGTCGAAACGAGGTATTAAAGTAGGTTTGACACGTTCTTAACTCAATTCAGAAACCTATTTCACTGCGTCTGTTTGTCTATAACTCTTAGTTCAGAAGATTTTTGTTTAAAAAAGTAATCCAACACATCGTCCCATGATATTTAACTTTGCTCTTATACTACGTCCCATGATATAATATGATATTTAACTATTATGTAACCCAACCGTTACATAAGTTAAAACAAATTACCCTCCACGAAACCACCAAATAAAAACAAAACTACCCGTTCCAACACTTCTATAAAAACTAGCATAAACACACAACACCGATCGCATAAAAAACACTCAATCGAAAAACTGAAAATCAAGTTCAAACGATGCCTGGGACTTCGTTAATAAATTCTGTAACTTTTATATACAGTCTGATTCAATTAATATAATTGGATTAATCACTGGTAGTGCCTGTGCCACGTGTTTGGCAAGTGCACGGAAAACCGGGGGATAATATAAGTCGGCCAATTGATTACTCTGGAATGTTTATTATGTAGATTAAGTATGTTGGGAGTATTTCATTACAGATCTGAGTTAAATTAAGTTTTATTTTTGTAGTTGGAGTATCCTCGCGAATATTTGCGATCGTTATTTTTGTATTGTGTTTTCCGTCAGGTTCGCTCTCTCGGCCTACATCAGAGGAACTATGCATTCTTTCGGAAAATTTAGAATAGTGTTTTTATCAGTTAACGAATTTCCGTACACCGTTGGAAGTACTGAAATACTTCCTGAGATTATAAACTACAAACAATTTTACTTCCATCTCATATTAGGTAGTTTAGTTACATGGCGTCCAAAGGACATGCGGGTCCCCTAATTTCAAGCAATCACTGCGGCCCATGGACATCCGGATCACATGAGAGATTGTATTATTGATTTCCCTTGTTACCTACGCGCTTAGGCACCCTTCTCATTCTGTGTAGGTATACGTTGGGCAAGCTATCACGTGAACAATGGGACTCTAGAGTAAAGATACAATCACGGTTACACGACGCTAATCCAATGCAAGCGTCCTTATTTTGTGTTCGCAGTAATAACAGCATGGTTTACAAGGATTTGAATAAATCATATAGCGTTTTTGCGACCATTGCTAATGCCTTAGGCATTTGCAATCATCAAGCTCAGTGGTCCTTCAGGCGGTTATCACACTGCATCGGACACCGCTCCAGTGTGCGGTGCTGCGGTTTTTAACTTTACACTGTAGAATCTTAAAAAGTATAACACACTCACACCGCAGGTTGATGCGGTGTGAGTGTTTTATACCCTGCGGTTTTTGTATGCAAATCAAGATTCTACAGTGTAAAGTTTAAAACTGCAACACCGCACATCGGAGCGGTGTCCGGTGCTGTGTGATAACCGCCTACATATTGACATACAGTTGAGTCGAAGCACCGATAGAGGCAGCTCGTAGAAATGACGATACTGCTGCTGTCCTTTGACATAATCCTATATTTGCTAATAAAGCCGGAGGGCCCTTTCGAAGAATTCTCGATAATATCGATTGCGAATTTACGATCACTAAAGCAAAGAGGCAGTCAAGTAAGTAAGGAGTTATGTCCACTTGATGGCATTAAGCTCGTCTATCACTCGGGGAAATAGTGGAACCATGATGTTTTTGTTCAAAAGATAAAAAATTTAATCTCTTTCATTTGTTACCCGATTACAGATGTTCTTTCGCTAGCAGCCTGCCCGCGTGGAACCAGTACTGCCCCAATCAATATAAATAAAACTCCAGCGTTACTGAGTGACTGACAGACAACGCACAGCCGAAACTACTGGTCGTAGAAAGCTGAAATTTGGAATGTAGGTAGCAGACAGTCGCGGGCAAAAGCATCTAGCAGTATCTTTATAGATTACTGTTTACCCGCGACTTAGTACGCGCATATCCCGTTTTTTTTCCGTTCCCGTAGGAATTGGGGAAATCCTCTCTTTGTGCTTCCCAACATTCCTCCTACACTTTCAGCTTTCTACGACCAGTTGTATCGCGCGCATTGAGCGCGGCATCCTTTTATGTTAACTTATTCGGTATTGTGTTTCATTAAATCAGGAGTTCCTATCAGCTGGTTGATACGCGAAGGGCAACGACCGCGGCCACTTTGCGCGAAACTATCGCGATGTATAGCTATTGCTTCGAAGTCGCTTTCGAGTTTTGTTTATCACAATTGTTATTCTGCCATTTCTTGATTTAAAATGTATTATTTTTCATAAATCGATTGTACTACCAAGACAAACTCATTTCGCTGCGGGAAAACAACCATTAAAATTTCATGCTGTATATTGACAGCCTGTATTTTTAGGTAAATTTCATCAAAATGTATCCGGTAGTTTTTGCGTGAAAGAATAACAAACATATCAAACTTTCAGATTTGTTATATTAGTAGGAACTGATAGAAAGTCACACTACCACCGAATATTGGCTACTTTCTATCCCGAAAAACTGTTTTCAATGCTGGGCCACTGATTTCACTTACAGATAAACCTTTATAACTTAAGTAACAGTCCAAATAGAGCTTTAAACTAAGCTAATTCAATTTCAAATCCGCACGGGCAAACGAAAAGGTGCAAACATTTTCTAGACCAGAATCGTGTTACTGAATGAAAGCTCTGAGCTTATAATCAAGCTCCATTTATCTGACATAGATAAATATACAGAGCTCCCACGCTTTGTAGAGATAACGTCACGTCACTACGTCATTACTTCGTTTAGATGGAGATATTATACAACGTGGAGACATCGATATGACACTAAATGAAAACACTGGCAATACTGGTTCATAATAATATTTTGAAACTAATATAAATCCTGTCACCGACATTAAAAATAAACTTTGAAATTGCATAAAACGTCAAATAACTCAAACTAGTCAAGGATAGTGACTGCTATTCTGACGAAATACTCCAAGCAGTATGTTGCAGTTACTGACATCAAATCTGTGATAAAAGACAACATATTCGTATGAACTAGTATTGCCAGTGTTTTGATTTATTGTCGTATCGTCGTCTCCACCTTGTGTAAAGCGCTGTTTTAATTAATCTGCCTAGCATATCTTCCCTACTATGCTGGGGTCGGCTTCCAATCTAACCGGCACCCTAATTGTATAGCAATAGCTCATAAAATCGCATATTCATTCACAATCGAAAATAACATAAAATTAGAGTGTACAGGCTTCTTCTGGGTAAGCTCGCTCCATCGTCGACACTTTGTCTCTGTCATCTAAAACCTAGACTAGAGTCAAGAGCATACCCATCTCAAAAACATAAATAAAAATAATTCCAGATCCATTTGCTCAACATGTTTAAAAATATCATCTGCTTGACAACGTAAATCAAGTAATGAACTGTTGCGGTTGCAATCATTTTTGTGTTACGCCATTAGGCTGCTGAACTCAAAAAACTCAAAGCATTTATTTCAATTAGAACATTTACAGGCACTTATGAATTGTCAAAGTCGGTCAGTCAAAGAGGTGAAGCTATTTGCACGTTCCAAAGCGTTGATCTCTATGGAGAAGAACGTGGGCCTATGGACAAAGAGCTTTCGGTGGCTCGCTGTCCGATCACCACCAGGCTCGGGGTGATGGCGCGTTGTGTTTCACGCGCGCCTCAAAGAGATGTCAGCATAGAAGACAGGGGCCCGCTAGGGCCAGAGCCTGCCAGGGTTGCGGAATTTGATCGAAAGAGTCACCGCGGCCCTAGATCGCAAAGGGCTTTAGAAGGAACACGGATGGGTTTTAGTCAGTAAAAGTCTGACACGCCCCTCCGCTCCATCCAGAGCGGAAAAAGTCATTTGATGATTTCCCATCCATAAAAAACAAAAAATGGAAGAAGCACGTTCTTCCATTTTTTGTTTTAGTAAAGTAAAGTAAAACCAGTATTTTACGTGGAGCGACTGCCTATCTGACCTTTACAAGTAACTGGCAAACACGATCCTCCTTGACAAAACTAGTAATCAGCATTTCAACCTGCTGACTACCCGTAACAACTGTCAAATATCTACAAACAACAGTCGTGAACCACACAGTTTAATGTTTTTTTTCCGAGGTACGGACGGGTCTGTAATGCCTCCGTATCGACGTCGTCATTGAATCATTTGCGTAATAAGTTCTCAAACATAAAAAGCGGCCTTCCTCCCCAAGAGCATATAGCCGTGGAGCAGTTGCAGGAACGCGGAGCGCAAGAGGTTCCCGAACATAGTGGACATGGATACCCACCATAATATAGCTACAATACGAGAGTAAAACATATTTCCAACAAGCTTTACATCGAATATTCCGGATCCCATTGCCCATGAACCTATGTATGTTGACACAAAGTCGAATGAAGGCCGACATAACCCTTTAACTACCAGCACGGGGACAGTTGATGAGAAATTCCACGTGATAATAAAAATTCAAAGATTTTCTACGGCACACCTGATGGAAAGTGATTACAGCTACTTTTAAACACTAGCAACACCTAGAACTTAGCCAACGCGTTCAACCATTGAGCCAAAGCCTGTCATTTTACAGACACCCATACATTTGAAACCGGCAATGATACTTGGGTAAGAATAGAGGTAGTACGGTACTACGGACTTTCCATTTACACTTCTACTTAATAGCATTATCTAACATCAAACCTGTATTCGGGGAACACAGGTGGAAGCCAGTATAAATATGATATGCCAGGTAATATTCTGTATGGTGTCGGACGTAAAAGAATAGCACCATCCCATCTCTTCCCGTGGGTATCGTAAGAGGTGACTAAGGGACTCACCAAAGAATGGGCAGCAGCATTCTCTGTGTTACTGTGCATTGCAACAGCTACACTGCGATCACCGACCCGCTTGCCAAGCGTGGTGATTATGGCAACCCCACCCCCCTTGGGGGAGGCCTATGCCCAGCAGTGGACGTCTTTCGGCTGATTTGATAAGTAATGGGGGGAGGGCTAAAATATTGCCTGCTACCGGGCAGACTCCGGGTTGATACGGAGAAAATCCACATGTAAAATCAGAATAAAACTTTACCCGTCCCAAGGATCGAACCACTTGAGCACGCACGAGTGTGAGTGCAGAGAACTTCTATTTAATTCACCAACCAATAAAAACCCTTTCAATTTCCCTTTAAAAGTACAGAAAACAGGTACTTGTACTTTAAAAGGCAAATCGATTCAAAATGGAGGGTTGTAAAAGGTACTTGACTATCGGAGTCGTACGATTCGTTTTATGGATGACAAACGCAGCAATAAAAACGTTTGGAAGACACTCCAGCGATTGATAAATCAAATTAACGTCGATACGACAAAAGCAGCAAGTGACAGACAATTAAAATCTACGTTTGTGCGCTGTGAGTGATCTTTTCTGGCTTCTGTAAAAGTTGAAAGGGAACCAGAAAAAAAGTTTAACAACTTTAATTTGTTTTGAACCGTAGGGGTGTTCATATAAATACTTTTTTACAAAAAAATACTAACCGACTTCCAAATAAAAAAAAACACCACTAAGTATTAAATAACTTTAATTTCGGAAGTCGGTGTTTTTGTTTGTTACTACGTATTTTAACACCGACTTCCGAAATTGTTATTTTTTTTTTGTGTTTTTTATTTTTCGCTTTTTAGTGGCACCCCACCTAACAACACCACTAGAAAGTCACAGAAAAGCAAAATACGCAATTTCGTTTACTTGGACGATATATTTTCTATTTCCTCCAGCTATTTTGATTTAAAAAGTACTGAACCGATTCTGATTAAATTTCTATGGGACCAATCGGAACGTATATTCTTTCTCATGAAAAAAGAATTTTTCAAATCGGTTATATGTATATATAACGGTATACAAATGATGGAGTTATGAGGTAACAAACATAAAAAACCACCTTTTTTTGAAGTACTGTTAAAAACAGATTGTTCATCATCATCTTCCTGTCCTTGCCCCATGTTACTTGGGGTTTGTGCAACACATTTCCTTCTTCGATTCTCCCTTGTCACGCATCACGCTATCATTCAATCCCTTCTCTCATGTCATTCCTCATACAATCATTCCATTTTTGCTTTGGCCTTCCTCCCTCTCTCTCTCTCCAGTTACGTTCACTACTGTTTACAATTTAGGTAATACGAAAAATAACAGCTTCATTCCATACCACTGCACTACCGAAATGTCGTAAGGGCAAGATAAATAATCCAAACATCGACCAATGTAATATATGAACCAAATTACAACCTATTAAAGATGAATATAGGACAACCGGACCACAGTACGCATAGTTAACAGCAGAACAACTAAGAACAAACATCTGAATCTACGCATTACACAGACACGTGTCACAGGGAAGCAAGTTTTACTAAGCATTTAGGCTACCTGTCCATTTGGGTTGGCCGTTGAAACTTGAGAAGCGGAGTAAGTATATCCAAATTATTCCACTGAAGTAAGAAAAGCATTAAATTACATAATTTTACTATCTAAATTTGACTATCTCTGCGTTTCAGCCCGACTCCACAAATGAACACCGATCGATAGGTCTCAATAAATAGATGGATATCTGGTTGGATAAATTCGGAGCCGAATGCTGATGCATCGCGAAATCAAATTACCTTTTATACTGTTTCACATTCCTACTGTGTCCACACAATCTGTTTGCATCATACTTTGCAGACCGTCGCTAGATATAAAGGGCTGGAGATTCTGTTTAAAATAACGAATTACTGGAATTGATTAAAGTGCTTCCGTATTTCCATATTTCAGTATTTCATATACAGTAAGATTGAAGGAAGATTGTCTTCTAGGAACTACTAAACGCTATATGAATGCTGTAGCAAGTACAGCACTAATCTTCGAATACACATATCTTACTAGCGGCGCGACCTGGCTTTGTCCGGGTTGAACAATTATCTACACAACATAAATACACAATACATTTCTTTCTAGCTTATGTTGATCTGGAACAACTACTCTCTCAAATATGAACAAAGCGAGATAATATTATGTAAAATACATATGTATGATGCAATGCAGTAGATATTTAATAAGAGCCAATGTAGAGCAGCTAAATGCAAAGTTGAATAAATGATTTTAAAAATTAACGAAGTAGTCTCCGAAAATGAAGGCTTTTTGTTAAGCAGTGCAAACAATTTCAGTATCATAACTTATACAAAAAAATAAAAGTTTTTTCAACATTACCGTAAAGTAGCACAGGGCTGTATAAAAAAAGCTGGCTCGGTACTTACCTGGAAACAAATAAAAGGAACATAAATAACAATTCACACCAGTTAAGAAATATTAAAATAACATAAAACTTCATAACAGACAACTTCATACAAAGCTGATTAATACTAGACATATTATTAAAAACAAGCCTTATTTGTGTTCCACAGCTGGGCAAAGGCTCAAGTTTGATCCGAAAAAATAAATTGAAAACCATAAAACAGACTAAAATATCAACCTAATATTTCCATTCTCTAAGCCACGTCCGAGTATAGTCATATTTCAAAGAACACATACATACCTACACTGGCATTGCTTTGTTGCGGGCTAGACTGGGGGTATGCGTTGTGGTATAAACCCGGTATTTCATAGTTGTAAAATCCCGATACTGAAACCGCAGCCCACATTGGGAAGTTGACCCAAACATATTATAGTATAGACGGCATCAATGGCCAAACCATAAAACTAAGATAGTAGTATAATTCACAAGATCTTGTTAGTACAGTCAACTAAAGGGAGAAGTGACGAGCAAGAGATTAACACATTTGTAAATGTTTACCGAAATAATCATAATTGCGTACGTAATATAAAACCTAACTACTCGTACCAACCTAAAAAGGTTGATGATAATCTTATTATAAATATATTTCTTGTTTAAGTGTATGTCACAGAACTCATCCTAAACGGCTGGACCGATGTTGATGAAATTTTGTGTGTCTGTTCAAGGGGATTCGAGAATGGTTTAGATTTACAATTGGAGCCGGTAGGTGGCGCTGCAATCGATTTCTATAATTTATCGTCAGACACAAAGCAAACGTTCGGAAAGGACAACGTCTGTTGGGACCACTAGTATTGTATAATAAGTTCATGGGTAGGTAATGTAATTTCATAAGACGCGCTTTGAAGAAAAATAAGAAAAAAATGACTAAGTACTGAGCGCAGGCACACGAATCATGTTTAAAATTTTTTTTTCGTACTGACTAAAGAAATCGTAGTCATTCGGGTTACAACTTCAGTTGACAGTACAAGACTTAGTACATATAACCATAACTAGTAAGTTCATCTTGCTTGCCTTGTGCGTCTAAAAATAAATCGTCAGAGTAAACACAAATACAGCTGATTAATTGAAATAGTGACGTAGGTATTTATAGTTTTATCACGTTGAGACTTTAGAACAAGTAAAAGTTACACAACATTTTGTAAGTTAAAGATAGCGATAGTTTGTTTGGTTACAAGTATTTGATCAGAACATATGTCTCGAAGTTTCGAAAGACAGTTGTTCCATGTAAAATACTGGTATTCAGCTGGACAGCTGCATCCTGTTAGACTGAAATGGACTACAACACGGACTGGAACAGATGATGCTTTTATTGCTGGGGAGTTTGTTGCGCCACTTCTTCTTCCACTAGGAAGTGGTGACGGGCGGGCGTTTTGGGGCACTGTATTTATGTAGAACTTTGACGTTCAAAAAGTGCTGGCACTCAGCCTAATTTGAATAAATGACTTTTGATTTTGATTTCGTTTCAAAGTTTCTACGGACATTACGTAAACGAATCAGTCGTATGGCGATATCATACTATATTTGGTTTTAATTGATATTTCTCTCCGTTTGTTTACGGGATAAACTATAACCTTTTAATTATATTAATCACAAAAGTGATAATATTAAATCTTAATTGTTTTTGAGAATAACCTTATTGTTTTGTTTTAAATTATATCAAGTGCCTCAAGACAAAGTAATATCAATAAACTACGAGGCTGCCAAGCGCTACCGAAATGTCACATGATTAATCCCAAACATTTTGGCATTTAGACCAACGCTATCGCTCATAAAGTGATGTCAAAGTTTGATCTACTTGTGCTTAGATCAAATCAACTACTGCCAGGGTTGCGGAATTGTTCGAAAGAGATATCCCGGCTCTGGAACGCAAAGGGCCATATGAAGAAATACGGGTGAGTGTTAGTCACTAAGAGTTTGACTCTCCCTCCCGCTCCGCCTAGAGAAAAACAAGTGCAAGTTGTACTTCCATCCCCTTTTATCTTTAATTTATTTCATTTTAATTATTTGTTGTTATAGCGGCAACAGAAATACATCATCTGTGAAAATTATCTATGACGGTTCAAGAGATACAGCCTGGTGACAGACGGAAAGACGGGCGGACAGCGGAGTCTTAGTAATAGGGTCCCGTTTTACCCTATGGGTACGGAACCCTAAAAAGGGCAATCAACTAACAAACCTCATAAGATAAGACAGAGAGCGGCCATTTTGCATTTTATAAACATTTCAGAACGTAGCCAATCCCAAGCCAACTTAATAGAACAAACCACAGAGGTCCTATAAAAAGACAGTCATCACAAAATCAGCGGAAGTCTGCAATTAATGCGTGTCCCCGTGGTGCAATATAGCTGCTGGAACGATGCCCGTTTTTTTTTCTCTTTTATTGTACCAGTACGTCTCCCCAATGTCGCATCGGCGATTTACGTAACGTCTGGGCTTCAAGACTTTGACGCTTTAATTAAAAACCTGCTTTTTATGTTGCGATTATTTTGACGTTTTCGTTTTCTGAAGGGATGGATTTCATTTCGGGTTTTAAGGATGTTCATCAGGAGTTTTAGCTAAGATGTTGAACAACAAGCCTTGATTTGATAATGGCCGACTTTCCAATCGTTAATGTATTTAATATCAGATGCGATATTTAGTAAAGAAAACAATACAAACCGCCATATTTATTCTTCAGATAAAAGTTATTTTACTATTGAAATTCAGCCCTAACAATGCCCGAGGAGTCACAGCTTACCGTATAAAATAAAAAATGTATTTTTTTTTTGTATTGAGTAATCTTTTTTTTTTTTTTTTTTTTTTTTTT
>NDFZ01005257.1:168163-186266 GCA_002192655.3 Mamestra configurata
TATTTAATATGGGTTTGCTCTTGACTCGACGACAAAATTAGAGTGAACAGGCTTCTTCTGGGTAAGCTCGCTGCTTACCCAGAAGAAGCCTGTTCACTCTAATTTTGAAGAGATTAGGGTTGTATGCGTTCGGAAACACAGACGCAGGCAAAGAGTTCCACTCCTTTGCTGTGCGCATTATAAAAGACGTTTGGAAACGTTTAGTGCGAATTGGTGGAATAGCAACAAGGTAGGGATGGTAACTTGCAGTGCGTCTAGATGTCCGATGGTAGAAGGGGGCCGGTGGGATGAGATCGTGGAGTTCCTGGACACTCTCCCCGAAGTACAATCTGTAGAAGACCGACAAGCAGGCAACCTTGCGGCGATGAGCCAAGCTGTGCAGCTTGGCATCCACCAGCCTTACGTCGCCAATGAGCCTTTTAGCTCTGTGTTCCACCGAGTCAAGCGCGGCAAGTTGGTATTTAGCTGAGCCATCCCAAAGGTGGCTGCAATACTCCATGCAGGATCGATGGCCAAGTATAGGTAACTTAATCACAGGCGGTGAAACAGGTCCTAAAACTAGTAAGCTCATTGATGTCACTTTTCCAGTAACTTCTAAGAAGATTTGTTAGTTCGTCTGCGCACGGCGCAATCAACAACATCTAGGGCACTGAGTGGAATTCAATAACAAAGTTTTGAAGTAGAGAAAGTAATGGGGAGAAGTTAGCACCTCAGCTAAAGGAAGGGTCACCTGCTTCTAAATAAGGTTAAAATCGCTAATTTTTTATCAAGAACTTATTACTAAGTGACTTCCATTGGTCTCCTGTTACCAAGTCTTTTTTTTTAAGGATGGGAAATCATCAAATGACTTCTTCCGCTCTGGGTGGAGCGGAAGGGCGTATCAGACTCTTACTGACTAAAACCCATCCGTGTTCCTTCTAAAGCCCTTTGCGTTCCAGGGCCGCGGTGACTCTTTCGAGCAAATTCCGCAACCCTGGCAGGCTCTGACCCTAGCGGGCCCCGTCTTCTATGCTGACATCTCTTTGAGGCGCGCATGAAACACAACGCGCCATCGACCCGGGCCTGGTGGTGGCCGGATAGCGAGCCACCCAACGCTCGCCGTCCGCAGGCCCGCGCCTTGTCTTGACATTATATAAGTAGTAACGATTATATCAAAGTTCATGATAAACATTGATTGACCACGTTATATTTCGGTAGCGTATTATGTCAATATTGTCAATACCATTTTACCATATACAATCGTTATCTATCTAATACCTTTAAACGAGCAATTCTTGTATATAATCTAAATCCCGGTCTCGTTTTACCCCTCTGGGTACGGAACCCTAAAAATGACTACGTCTTTGCTAATACAACCAAGTCGTTACGTCACAACATTTCATTAGTAATCCTCCTAGCTGATCACATTGACCTAGACTTAATGTCCAGTTAGTACAGAAGTTAGACTCGCAAGTATAAACCTTTCTATTTTGGTTTTTGTGAAGTATTTATGTGAGTACTCTTGACATCTAATGGATAGATTGTTTTAAGATGTGTGTCAATGATTCGGATAGAAAACTGTGCATTGATTGAATGTTAATAACGTAGTTAAAAAAATTTGGTTGTCTGTGAAGTCGGTTTACGGACGATAGTTTTACGTGAAATGATCGTAACGTTACAATGAGCCGTCCTTTTTCGTGCGGGCAGCCGGCGTTCATCGATTTATTAGACGTTGTCACGTCAAAAGTTATCGAGGTGAAGTCACCATTTCAATAAAAGTAAAAAAAGGAAGGAGGGAAACTTCTTCAGTTTCTGCCTAGTCAATTTCAGAAACAATCCCTTCCTTATTTCTTTGGGGTCGACCTTCGAGAGGAATAGGATAGTGGTGCGGTTTTTTTGTTTTTTATTTATTTTTGTTATAATTGTAGTTGATAAGTTTTTTAGTTTTGAGTGTTAATGTGCGTTATTTCCGGCAGAATAAACTGATTTTCTTTCTTTCTTTTTCTTTCTATTATCCAATTCGTATCTCCACTACATCGTTTTACCAAAACGTTTCAAATAAGTCCATTTTTCTTAATCGCTCTAGCAGATACGACTCCAAGCAACAATACTACAACAAGTTTCATATAAATCTTACTATTTGTAGAGCAATTTTAGATTTTACGCTGACGCAATGTCGAGTCATGCCTATCTGTAATCATCTGCCTAGCCTTTTCCCAATCATATTAGGGTCGGCTTCCAGTCAAACCGGATTCAGCTGAATACCAGTATTTTACTTGGAGCGGCTGCCTACCAGACCTCCACAACCCATTAACAGGGAAATACCTACGTACTCCTTGGTAAGACTGGTGTCAGATTTTCTGGCTTCCGATCCGTAACGACTGCCAAAGATCTACAAATAACAGCCGGGACCTACGGCTTAATGTGGTTTCCGAGACACGGAAAAGTCTCGGTATGTTAAGATGGTCACCCATCCACAGACCAACCTCGGCAAACGTTGCTTAACCTTGAAGATCGACCCGTGCGGCTGTAATTATTTAGCCACGAGCTCCTCCTCGAGTCATGCCTATCTGTGAAAACCTTAAAACAAATTATCTGCCTGAAAATGTAATCATTCGCTTTCACTCAAAATTAATGTCGATAACACAATGAAACCTGTCTAAAATCTAGTTCAATTTTCCAATAGCCTTCAACAGCAGACACAAGGGTCCAATAGAGAAATTAATTGGTTTCAATTAATACAGTGAAATCCGTTTCGATGAGAATCCATGGCCGAAATTGCATGTAGCATTCTGTGAAGAGCGAATATAAATTTTGTATGCTTTCATGTTTTTTTTTATTTTGTCAGGTTATGTACCACATAAAAGGTCAAGAATAAACTACCAATATGAATAATCTATTGAAACTTATAAAGGTAATTTATTTATCTACACTATCTACACTAATATTATAAAGAGGCAAAATATGTATTTGTGTGTGTATGTTTGTAATGAATAAACTCAAAAACTACTGTGCCGATTTCAAAAATTCATTCACCATTGGAAAGCTACATTTTCAGCGAGTAACATAGGCTATATTTTATACCCGTATTCCCACGGGGACGGGAACTACGCGGGTGAGACCGCATGACGTCCGCTAGTTCACAATAAATTATTATCTATTTATGTACAACAAACTATTACTATATTTACACTTACAAAAAAACTCTTAACTAGCTAAAAATAGTCTAAAATATGACGTCAGAAAAATTCTTCCACATCACTGGCCACTAGAATGTACCCAAAAGGCTGGCAGCATTGCCACGTTGTATGACAATGTTGTCAAAAAAAAAAAGAAAGTTGAAATCTAAAATAAAAATAACTTGGTAAGTGGAAAGGAGATTATTTTTCATATGCGAACCAAACCGCCGTTAAATGACAAAAATGCTACAGAAATCATCAACTTGGTCTCAATTTGAAAACCAATGAGAAAGTTAGCCTCTCGACAAAGTAATCACTTTACAAGATAAAAAAACAACTTTAAACCAATAAGACATACCAGAAATCAGTATTCATTAACACACACGTGCGTCAGTACTTTGCAACATATGTGCAAAATTTAAATGTATCGCCAAACGTCCAAGGAAAACTGATGAGGAAACCCAGCACCGTTAATAATATATTCTGACCACGTAATATTGTCCTGACAACGACTATAGGTGTATTTTATTGGCTTTAGAACTTGCTACAATATTCACGGCGTTGGATCCCGGATCTATTTTTCAGGTTGAGTGGGTTTTTCCGTAAGGAATATCTCAGTAGGAACCAAGAGCGTACAATCCGAAAACACTACTTAAAAGCTTGTCATTCTTAGTTGTTCTGCGTCATGATTATTATGAATTCTCTTAATCAAGAAGATTAATATACATCATGTTTATTAGTTTATTATTTTAGCATATTTATTTATTTATTAAAACTTTATGCACAAGTAAAATCACTGTACAAAGGCGGACTTAATGCCTTAGGCATTTTCTACCAGTCGACCTTAGGGTGGTGCAGAGACAACATGGCAGGTGCAATTTAAAAAAAAAAAAAAAAAGTATTATTAACTATTATGTGTAATTCTTTCCGAAACAAAATTCTATTTGTTGTAAACCTACTACAATGTAGTCTTTATAACCCATAGGTTGACTAGTAGAGAATGCCTTGATGCATTAAGTCCGCCCATGTACCACTATTGTATATTAAGTTTAAAAATAAGAGTATATATATAACGTGCCTGTTTGATGGCAACCATTGTAATAGACAAGAGATCATCTGTCTAACGATATCTAAATATATACTTCCATACTAATATTATAAATGCGAAAGTTTGAATGGATGGATGGACGTTTGTTCCTCAACCACGTCAGAACGGCTGAACGGATCTTGATCAAATTTGGCACAGAGGAACGGGAAAAAACGGGGTATGAGCGTCCGAAGTCGCGGGCAAAAGGTAGTAATTATATACCCGACTTGAAGCTCGTATTTCTTAGCCCGAAGAAAACTTGGTCTTTCTCACTCTAGGTTTCCTGGCTCATTGCCAGTCTTTTTGCTTAAGGAACAAGTTCTGCGCTTGGTAGGCAAATTTACGAGTCTTCGCGTTCATTTCCATACTTCTAGGTCGAATTTTACGACACAGTGAATACCAAACCGAATTGCTGGAATAAAGAAAGTTACTGAGATATCGAAAAGTTAAACTTAAAAACTTTATTGATGTCATCAAAACACGTAGGCTTGTGTCTAGATCTCTCTTTAATATTAGGTCTGGAACAAACGTGTCATTAACGTTTCAAAGCTTCTGTTCCACGTCACCGGTTAAGCAGTAACCAGCCTTAGTGTGCTGAACTGCGAGTGGTCATCGCCAAAAAAAAAAAGTTCCATTTCAGTAAATTCCTTACGTAAGTTCATAGTTATAATACCAGCCTGTACTTGTTAAACTACAAAAACATCTTAAACAGAGAAGGCACGAATTAAATCACGCATGCTCAAGCTCGATGAGCGATTTGGGACTCATATACCCATAAGCCCTGGATACTCACGCTCACAATGTTTTCAAACAATAGCTATAAAGTTTGTCCTTCCAACGTATACCTCCCACATACTCCAGCACAACATTGTTCTCCGTAAAATTTTCGCAACCCAAACTTTCAATGGAAGCTATTCGATAAACTCAACAGCATTTAACAAACATCTGCCCACTTTCCTCCAGACAGACCGGGTACGTGCGCATTCCTCCCTTTTAATAATGGCAATAACAGACCTGGAGCCGGTCCAATAGTTCGGAATGAAACAGTAACAGTTGTTTTGTATTTAGCCCTTGATAGCCTTCTAAACGTCTGGTCTGGAAGCTTTAGTGAAATTGTAACAATACTGTCATCGACAGCGCTGTTATGCAGGGGCGTTGACAACGCTCCGATTTTATGTACGCTTTGTTATTTGTGTTTACTGCGTTGGAATAGAGGTATTGACTACTATCAAAAAAGTACAAGAATGCTTGTTTAAAGGCTAAAAAAGTTCCATTGTACTTTGAATGGTACGTAGTCACAAGAGAATTTATGTCTTGTGACGTCAGATCATTGCAGCGCTGTCTCCGTGTGTCCTTTGCGCTCCAAGGCCGCGGTGACTCTTTCGAACAAATTCCGCAACCCTGGCAGGCAGGCTACTGTGATGTCTAATAGAGAAGTATGGAAAAAGAAATCTAGCGCCAAAAAACTTGTATAAGGGCTAAAAAAAATATGATGAGATTGAACTTCTTCCAGCTCCCGTTCAATTATTAAATGGCTAGTAACAAAATCCTCAATTTTATCAGCACGTGCTTTTAATAACACTTCGGTGTAAAGGGTAAATCAGTAGGCGACGTCTGGCAACAAATCACGGCTCGTGTACTATGGCACCCGACACGTTCTTAGCGTAGGTACACATAGACACACGGTTGCCAACAATTTAAATATTAGGTACACGTAACATATTGAATATCGAAATGTGCTTTTCATGTTTTATTTTATACGTTTTGCGTTGATTTGTGTTAAGCGAAATGGTTAGTCTGATTTATGAAGTGCAGAAGTATGTTTGAAATATACAATGTGGAGACATCAATACTTTTTTTTTTTTTTTGAGTGAATTTTCTCTTGACTCTAGTCTAGATCATAGATGACAGAGACAAAGTCGACGATGGAGCGAGCTTACCCAGAAGAAGCCTGTACACTCTAATTTTATGTTATTTTCGATTATGAATGAATATGCGATTTTATGAGCTATTGCTATACAATTAGGGTGCCGGTTAGATTGGAAGCCGACCCCAGCATAGTTGGGAAAATATGCTAGGCAGATTAATTAAAACAGCGCTTTACACAAGGTGGAGACGACGATACGACAATAAATCAAAACCCAGAAGAAGCCTGTTCACTCTAATTTTGAAGAGATGAAAACACTATTGATTGCCAGTGTTTTCATTTAGTGGTTCATAGAAATATTTTGAAACTGTTGGAATATTAACAAAAACAAATCTGAACCAACGCGCTAATATTTCTCTCTCTTTCTAACTTGTAAATATTATGTATGAGAACGATTCCAACCCTCTGCATCCACTTGAAAGATTCCTGATATTTTTCTTTAGTTTGTATACTCTCTTAGCATCTTAGCGGACGCGTCACACGACCTTCCACAGCTAAATAAAGGATAATAAATTATTATATTTAAATCCTAAATACGGCCTTTCTTTTGATGCCCTATTAACCCTAACAGAAACTATTATCAACCCAGTCACCGAAATTAAAAATAAACTTTCCAATTGAATAAAACGTCAAACAAACTCAAACTAGTCAAGGACAGTGACTACTATTCTGACGAAATACTCCAAGCAGTCTGTTGCAGTTAGTGACATCAAATCTGTGATAAAAGACAAAATATTCGTATGAACTAGTATTGCCAGTGTTTTGATTTATTCTCGTATCATCGTCTCGTAAGAAAAAGAATTTCTCTCCAAAATGACAAACAATGATGACTAGTAAAGGATGACCAAAAATAAACGATAGAAAGATTATGTGAAAGATTATATGACCAGAAAAGATATCAATCCGTACTCAAATGAGGCTTCATTTGAGTACGGATTGATATCTTTTCTATAGAAGAGAATATTGAGATAAAGCCTAACAGAGATAGCTTTAGATGCGCCGACCCCAAATAAATTTAGGTTGGTCAGAAATAATAAACAAAATTTGCTATCTAGCTCATGAGAAATGTTTCCCATTCTATCCTGGCAAAGTAGAAACACCCTCTGTTTGTATTCTAGCCAGTACGATTTTGCTTGAAGCTAAAAGAGAAAAAAATAATATACGCAAATTTATTAGAATGTTTTAGGGGCCTACGATTCTGTGAAGACACTTGAATGTTAACTCAAAGTCAAACAAAACCGATTACAATTCAAATTGTATTGCCATCGTTCGACATTTACATTTTTGACATGTTTCTCTCATCTCCCAATTCTGAATTTGTGATAGGGTTATTACAAGCAGTATTTATTCACATTGTAGGTTTATTCTCAAGGGCAGATTAGTTTAGGCTTGTTACAAAATAGTGCAGAGAATATAAAGACAGCTTGAAGGTCAAGTAGGTACATTTTTGGGAGTGATAGAGCGCAAAATAACAAGGAACAACAGAACGCATTCAACCCTAATTTCTTCAGAATTAGAGTGAACAGGCTTCTTCTGGGTAAGCTCGCTCCATCGTCAACTTTGTCTCTGTCATCTATGACCTCGACTAGAGTCAAGAGCAAACCCATATTAATTTAAAAAAAAAAGGAGATCAACATTTGTTCGGTCCAGATGTTTGGTAGGTAGTAGGTATATTTTTGGAAGCTTCTAGACGATAATCTGAAAGTTTCAGAACAAGTCTATAACATCTTAAAAAACAACAGTGTAGGTAAGTGATCAGAATAGGCCACGTGGGCACTTATAAAACATCATAAGCCAGTTCACAGTTGAAAGAAAGAAAAAGAGTTTATTTGCGACAAGCATAACCCATAAAACAAAATTACAAAAGTTATTCAAGTTGGGAAGATATGCGTCACATTCGCGCAAAACGGCCATAGCTCAGCATAATGCTCGGGACCCGTGAGCGAGACAGAGCCACAGCGCTGGTTTTCAGCGACAACCGGCGTTGACAGAATGACGTCGATCGGGGCAGAATAAAAAGTAATTAAAACGAAATAAATAAACAAAAATAAATATAATATGGGTGAAAATATAACGTTTAAACTCACGGCAACAGATTGTTGCGAATTGGACGCTTCCTATCGAGCCTGCAATTACAAAAACCAGAGATCCCCTCGCGTGAGATCCATAAAAGTAATACCCCAACACACCAGAAGAAAGGTTTTTAACATTCTCGTCAGTACCCAACACAATTCAACTGTCACGCATATCATCGTGAACATCGCTCACGTTGTCAACGCTTCCCCTTTGTCTGTGAAAACAATTTGAATGCCCGCGAATGCGAGACTGCATTCCCCGGATACATTGCTCGTAGAGCAGATGGTCGATGGGGCCGAAAAGTTCTGTAGTGGGGGTCGTGTACCAGAAGACGCACCGTTGGAAGGTGAGGGTCGCGGGTAGCCGATGGATTCGAGACGCTCGGGACCAGTTGTTGTGGTGTCACTTGGGGGAGGCCTATGTCCAGCAGTGGACGTCTTTCGGCTGATATGATGATGATGTTTCTCCGGATATTATGACCAGAGGAAAATGTTGAAAACGGAGTTACGGTAGCTGTAGTAATAAAGACTAACTCGGTGAGGTATTTTTTCCGATATGAGCTTAAATATTTCGATAATATTATCAGCATTGTTTCGTTAGTTTTACATTGTTTAGCTGTAGGCAGAATGTAGTGTGCTAGCTAAACAAGTGGAATTTCCGTATATTCCAGTAAAATAGAATGTTTAAATATGCTATTGCTAAATTTCAAGTTCTTTAAACTTAACAGATGTGTTGCTGGGGAGTTTGTTGCGCCCCAACACTATATTCTGAACCTAGTTTGAATAAAAGACTTTTGTTTTTTATTGAAATTATGCTTAACCTTTTGAACGCCAATGTCACGTATACGTGACGAGCAAGCGCATGCCCTGTACGTCAAACGTCACAAATATGTGACAAAAAGTACGGCGAATTTGTGGGTTGGCGTCGGGGGCACGCCGATGCGTTTATGCTCTGGCGTTCAAAAGGTTTAACAAGCAAACCGATAAAACATGTATCACTAAAAGTCAACTGCACGTTTTGGGTTAATTTATTAATTAAATACTTCATGCAACACATAGGAGGACTTAACACTTTAGGCTAGGTTACGTTAGCGTTTTTATTTGTATATCCAAAATATTAATTAACTTGACAAGAACATTCAAGCAACAACTCTGTTTCAATAGATCGCAGACTGAGAATTAAAAGTTCATCATTTACATATGTAGTCAGCGACAATATTCGATGGAAATACCTGTCGTTCAGAATTATTTGCTAATAACTAGCTTATTTATAATTAAAAGAAAAATAACCGAACAAACTTTGGCGTATTCCGTATTTTTGTTTAATTTACGATCACCGAAATTTGTCATCTTGATCCGTTCACCGCATTTTGTGGCCGAAGCTATTCAGTGACGACTTTTGTTGTTCTGTACTTGCTCATCGAATATTGTAGTTGACTGTACCAATAAATTCTACAGCAGCATTGGAAAAAACCGCAAAAACAAGAGTGTTGTTAAAAGATATTTGTAGAGATATTCTCATGTCACACTGCACCGATTTTATCGATAAACAAACTGTCAATTTGTCTAATGGTTTTCCCGCAGAGCTCGATTGTGTTCATCGATATTGTCGCGCGTTGTAGAGAATTGTCAGTTGTCTTTGAATTACTCGATTTTGTGGATAAGCTTTGATTGTATGTTTGTTTCTTCCAAGCGTTAGTGCAATGGGCCTCATCAGGGTTAAAGTCACTCTAAGGGCAATGGAGCGGGCAATGCTCGGAGTTTCCTTGCGTGATCGAACAGGAATGATGATTGCTCGCAGAACAAATAGTCGATGGGGCCGAAAAGTTCTGGAGCGGCGGTCGTGTACCGAAAGACGTAGCGTTGGAAGAACTCCCACATAGTGGAACAATGACCTGGTGAGGGTCGCGGGTAGCCGATGGATGCGAGACGCACAGGACCGGTTGTTGTGGCGACACTTGGGGAGGGACTAATTAAGTACTTTTTAGTTCCCGAACGGCGGATAAATGTCTCAAGAATGCTTGTTATATTTCTAGATTAATTTGTATAGTAACTTCTCGCTCGAATCGGAGCCAGACTTACCAGTCTCCATATTTTTTATCATAAACCTGTTTCAACTTTTTTATTTTTTATAATCGCTAAACTGCTTTATCCCACCCATGTTTTATGTTAATTTGACTAATATAAAACGAAAAAAAAAACATGCTTTCGGCGATGGCATAAGAAATTTCCATTTATGGCGTAATATTATGGTATTTGATGCAATCGTGGTCGTCAGTGGCATTCATTCTAGAAGCATTAAACGTTGTGGTTTCTTAAATGATTTTGTTGGTTTTGGGCACGCCAAGTTCCCTGTAAGTGACGTAACGGAAAAGATACGATCCCCGAACAAAGCGAAGTAGGTAATTACTTAATTACAGCAAAGTACGACGAAAACTGGTAGCTCTTAGAAATGGTTGATTGTTCTGAATGGTGTCGAACGAAAAAGAATAGCACCATCCCATCACTTCCCGTGGGTGTCGTAAGAGGCGCCTAAGGGACTCACCAGAGAAAGGGCTGTTGGTTTGCAACAGCTATACACTGCGATCGCCAACCCGCCTAACAAGCATGGCCTAACTGCTGGACATATCCAGCAGTGAACGTCTTTCGGCTGATATGATGATGATTGCCCATATCTATAGAAGACATTGTAGGAGTCGTAAAAGAAACTTGGCTGATAGCCTACTACGATCTATTCCTAATTAGAAACGTATGCGATCAAGAAGAGGAACAATTTTTTTCATAACGTCGACTGTCTGCCTCGTTCGATAAGCGGGAAACCCAATAGCACTGTATTGGGTTTCTCCACTAGGAAATTCCCAGGAGCAGAACGGAGTCAGGGTTTACTCCACCCTCGCTCCCTGTTTACATTGTACTGTCGAATCGTGGGCGTGCTCTACTCTCTGCCTACCTACCCCGTGGAATACAGTCGGAATGTTTTGTTTATATAACACAATGGTTCTTCATTAGTCTGTACACCCACGAAGCATGGAAGCTCGCTACTCCATTTTGCGTAGGCGACGACCGGCGAAGGGATCCGCGACTCATTCATACATTATTCAGAAAGAAAATTGTTTTCATTGTTTCGGTAAAAGGAGTTCGATGCACCGTTTCTGTTACCTAACAAATTAATTAACCTTTACTAGAAATGCATCACACTGAATTTTATTTTGAGGCTTGATAGTTCTATGGATTTTAGAAAAACTGCCAGGACATTAGAATGAACCAGGAGTTATCTAAAGCCTGAAGACCTCTAGAATAATTATTCAAATTCAGAATTCGCACAGACTGTGTAGACCGCAATTAGGTGGAAACGCACACGTAGCAAGTGATATAATAATATATAAGAACCAATAGAATAGCTTCATTTACCTAGCCTCGTTCTTCGCAGCTCCGTTGGAAACAGCTTAGCGGCGCGAGGTTTTTGTACGTACAAAACAAGCGATAGATGGGTGCGAAGGATGTGTGCTAGTGATGGACGCGAGCGAGGAACTGAAAAGATTCCCCTACACATCCCCCAAGCATCGGTCATTTGCGCACCGTTTCACAGCGTCGCTACGAATCCTCGCGCCATTCAGCTACCTCGGACATATCTGGTGGAAATGCACCCGTTCAGGCTAGGTGAAGCGACAATCTTCACATGTTTCTTTTTTCATACTTCCTTCGTCTATTATCTATTATTGTTTGTTTGAACGCGCTAATCTCTGGAACAACTACTCTGATTTGGAAAATTCTTTCTCTTTTCTCTCTTGTATATGATAGCCACATTCATGAGGAATGCTATAGGCTATACGGGAACGGGAATACCGGGATACCCCTTGTCGAGACTGGCTCTCTGACTACTCTTAATTAACGACTTTCAAAGATCTTTAAATGACAAGGCACATCAGTATAATTTCAAATCTGCCTCGCCCTTCCGGGATTACAGGCGAGATGCTAAATAATCAATATTTAAATGTATATAAAACTTTTCCGTTACTGAGTGAGTGACTGACAGAAACTACTGGTCGTAGAAAACTGAAATTTGGCATGTAGCTTCCCTACACACCGTAGGGGAGGAATAGAAGAGGTTTTCCTGAAATTCCTATAGGATCGGGAAAAAAGGGATATGCGCGTACAAAGTCGCGGGCAAAAGCTAGTTCATAATAAGTGCATAATATCCTCTTTCTACTCGTAGCTGTCTCGTCCGCCAGTAATAAAATAAAACCTCTGCAACGCCACAAAATTAACAGAAATTAATAAACACTAAAAGAGAATTGGCTAGTTATGAAATATTACTACGTCCATTGGAATTCTGGCCGCTAGCCAGTCAGCGCCGGTTTGAACTGGTTTTGTGTGAAGGCGCACTTTTCAGTCGCCAGTAATCTTTTGCTGTCGACTGTTGAAATTGAAAATGGCTTTCGAGAATAGTAGCTGATAGCTATTGCATCTGTAACCTGGAATTTGTTCGAAAGAGTCACCGCGGCCCTGGAACGCAAAGGGCTTAAGAAGGAAAACGGATGGGTTTTATTCAGCAAGAGTCTGACACGCCCTTCCACTCCACCCAGAGCGGAAGGAGTCATTTGATGATTTCCCATCCATAAAAGAAAAAGATTAAAATATTTAACACAGGTAAAGTCTTTTCGTAATGAAGGTAGACCTACATATTGTGTACACTGAGAAGAAGTCATTTGACGATTTCAAATCCTTAAAAAAAGGACCTCAACAGTACTAGCAAATAACAAAATGCGCACGCGTGTTTAACCTTTTGAGCGCCATAGTCACGTATACATGACAAGCAAGCGCGTGCCCTGTACGCCAAGCGTCACAAATATGTGACAAAAAGTACGGCGAATTTAGCTTGGCGTCGGGGGCACGCCGATGCGTTTATGCTCTGGCGTTCAAAAGGTTAAAAGCACCATTGAAGATGCTCATTCATTTTCAGAACGAGTACAGCGAAGCCTTTGTTCTGGCATTACTTAACACCCTGCACAGGAAATAAACCAGTTCATCTTCTCCAATATCAATAAATCTTGCTCAAGCTAATATCGCAATTGGAAAGTACGAGTATGTCTGGCTGTTAAATAATCAAACAAGCCCCAATGGATTTAGATGAAACTTGGTTCATGGTTTGACCATGACCTGGGAAAGGATATAAGAGGACTTAGCATCCTAGGGAATAATTATCTAGAGAAGACGCTGGCAAAACAAAAAAAAGATGAAGATTTATGCCTCTCCGTACAATCCAGCCATAAGTTGTCAGTCTGCCAAATATCCAATAAATAGCATTGATCAAAGGTCATCCATTTCCAATACCTAGGCACAGAAAATATTTCACAACTGAGTCTTTTTAGGGGTCCGTACCCAAAGTTTTACCCTTTGGGATCCTATTACTAAGACTTCGTTGTCTGTCTGTCACCAGGCTGTATCGCATAAATCGTGCTTGTTAAACAGTTGACATTTTCACAGATGATGTATTTCTGTTGCCGCTTAACAACAAGTACTAAAAAACAGAATAAAATTAATATTTAAGGGGGCTTCCGTACAACAAACGTGATTTTTTTGCTGTTTTATAGATAATGGTACGGAATCGTGCGCGAGTCCGACTCGCACTTGGCCGGTTTTTTTTCTGCCTTTAGCTTCGAAAGTAAGTAAACAGTAACTAGGTGTATTATTACAGCTAGTATCTAACAATAGAACAATTTTAGTGTATTCCGTAACAATAAAGAAACTTCATTGTTAATATTTCGCAACATTCGTCCAGTTCGCATCAGCTGTGTGCCGGGTGAAACACTTATTGTGTGCGCCGTCGACGACGAGAACTGCTTGTGCTTGATAAAAATATAGATTAATGTGCAGACTAGACCTTCCCTTTGTGTTATTATTAGTGATCGGATAATCGGGCGCTAATATACCTAAACTTCTTCGCGTGAAAGAACAATATGGACATTCCTTTCTCAATAAACAAGTAATGTCGGGTTCCCGGGATTGAACAATTTTGTAAAAACAACTATAATAAACTTAATGAAATTATAGCAGTGGTTATTTTGATTTATAAGTTATTTTGATAGATAATAATTATCAATGACCAAAATAATTACGTAGGTTGCTAACAGTGTAATTATCTACTGATAACTTTATAATGACGTTAAATGACGCATAATGATGACATTGTTAATTGACAAATTGTAATCAAAATGGACTGTCATTATCGAACTCATTTATCTAAAGTATTTTTTGAAATCACTTAGCGTTATATATTAAAAATATTCAACTAAAGACCATGACATCATCACGAACCATGCGCCTGATCAAATTAAAACACTTCCCAAATAATCCCGACCCCTTGATAACCTCTTCAAACTCTCGACCTGTCTGATCCGCCATCTTTAATCTTTGGTGCGTCTACACGCAACGAACCACGTGACCGTCTGACTCACTATGTTCATTCAACGATAAACGTTCGAGGCTCATCGTCAGCTGTTGTGTTCTCTTCGTATTGTAAGTACGTAGCTACTCGTACGCTCGAAGTCGGGATTCTGTCATTTGTGTTAGTTTTGTTATCTTGAAGTGGGGTTATCGTGAGAGGAAGGTAGCATATGAAGTGTGTTTTTGAAATGTATGGTTTGGATTTGTATTGTAATGTATTTTGATTGTGTTAATTGGTGTTACATATCATTGAAGTTATTTTAACAAATAATAAATCTGCAGGGAGCAATCTATGTGAAAAAAATGCGCTCTTTTCATGAGACAAATGATGTTTTGTTTATAATATTACTAGTGACCCGCCCCGTCTTCGCACGGGCGCAACGCTGATACTAAATATACAACAGAATGTCTTTATATATGTCACCGGAAAATAGCAAACGCCGCAAGATTGTAAAATATCGCGTGAAATTGTTATATGTTTGCTTATAAGACACAGATATATTGGAAACTATTGAATTTGGATGGGAATAGTGGACGAGCATATCTATATATATATATATATAAAGGAATCCCTATTTCCCTTGGTCACGGCATCACGCGTGAACGGCTAAACCAATTTCGTTTTATTATTTTTTGTTGTGTTTGTTATTGTCAGGAGAAGGTTCTTATGAAAGAAAATTGTGAAAAAACAATATACATCCGGGCGAAGCCGGGACGGGCCACTAGTCAATAATAAAAAAGACTACTCCCATCAGTTTTCTTATTATATATCCTTGAAACTGCAATTTATAAAACCACATACAATTTCTATACCAGATCCCAGAAAAAAAAAACAGATCGCGCTTGCGGAACATCGGGAATTCCTTTCAGCAAAGAGAATGTTAGACATAAGAAAAATGCTTTGAGATACGAGAGTACTTTTTTATCATCTTGGCATTTCCCGAGTACGTCGGCGTCGGTTCCTGGTGTTACCAGATGCAATGCAGCTGAACATTATTTTATATCGAATCAGTATAAAGTATCCTACTATCCTACTAATATTATAAACGCGAATGTTTGTAAGTATGGATGGATGGATGTTTGTTACTGTATCACGCAAAAACTACTGAATGGATTTTGAAGTGGATTATAGTCTGGAATAACACATAGGATACTTTTTATCCCGGGAATATGTTGCCTTGGGATAATTTTCGACAATCACGCGGACGGAGCCGCGGGCGGCAACTAGTATATAATAAACTTGCTATTTTTATTGGGGTTTTCCACTTGGAAATTCTGAGTGTTATACTGTATGCCCGGTTAATGACGAATTTCAATCATTGTGGCCGGTCTCAATTGAGGCACGTCAAGACCGCAACAGATATTAACTATACTATCCATGCAAATATAATAAAGGTGAAGAGTTTGTTTGTTTGAACGCGCTAATCTCTGGAACTACCAGTCGGATTTGGAAAATTCTTTTTGTAAATGATAGTCACATTCATGAGGAACGCCAGAGCAAAAACGCGTGCCCTCGACGCCAAGCCACAAATTCTCCAATGTTTTTGTCACATATTTGTGACGTTTAGCGTACAGGGCATGCGCTTGCTTGTCATGTATACGTGACAATGGCATTCAAAAGGTTAATTAATGCCACCGATGCTGCAATTAACCTTACCACCTATAGAGCCCAAACAATCTAAGGAGTTAGCCATCCAATAAGCATGGACATGTCATATCTATCGGAATTCATTTAAATTCTCTGCCTAAACCTTTACAGAATACAGGCGTCCGAGTAATACACTTCTGGACACATCTATTGGGCCACCTTGTATTTTCAGTTTCGTTTGGTCCTAGCTAAAATTTTATATTAGGTCGAGCAAAAAGTTTTTATGCAGTTTTGAACCTGGCACATTCACAATTTCATTCAATAGTCTTTTTTTGAATTTCGAACACAGAATTTAAAGAAACAAAAGACAATTTGGAGCCTGTTTGTTGATATCAAACAATCGAATACTAAGAAAACTTGGTTTTATTGGTTTACTTGGATTTAATTCTTGAAAAAGTGATTGATATCTTTGGTTTTGCAACAAACATTACTTATTCTTAACATTAAGGTGAGGTTCTATCAATAATCTATGGATACTTCACCTGAAGTCGCCGCCCAAGCTGTGGCACTTATTCAGGCCGGACACAGCCAAAGAAACGTGAGTGCTCAACTTAATTTAAGTCGATCTGCGGTCCGAAATGTTTATCGGAGGTACCTAGAGACTGGCGGCTTTGTTCGTCGCCAAGGAAGGCCACGATCTCGGGTCACAACTGAAAGGCAGGATCGATTCATCGTGACGACCAGCTTGAGAAATCGTCACCTTACCTCCATTGAGATACAAAACCAACTTCGCGACTTCCACGGAGTATCTGTGAGCGCTCGAACTGTTCGGAGAAGGTTAAAAGAACGCGATATGGTACCACACAAGCCAGCTAATGGGCCCAAACTAACGCGAGCCCACCGAACAGCGCGCCTTCATTTCGCACGCAGTCATTTAAATTGGACACAGCAAGATTGGAGCCGTGTACTCTTTTCTGATGAGTCTAAAATTGTGTTACATGGCAATGATGGAAGGAAGAAGGTCTACCGACGTAAGGGAGAGCGTTTCGCACAATGCTGCTTTGAAGAGAGGGTTGCTTATGGCGGTGGCTCATGGACTGTCTGGGGCGGTATATCCGCGAGCGGCAAAACTCAACTTGAGGTTGTTACAGGACCACGGCTGCCAACATTAAATGCTGAAAGGTACATTCGTGAGTGCTTAGAACCTCACGTGATACCATACGCGGACTATGTGGGCCCAAATTTCCTTTTTATGCATGATAATGCAAGAGCCCATGCGGCCGGCATCGTCAGGGAATATCTTCGGGATGTGAACATCACAGTTATGGACTGGCCAGCCAGAAGCCCAGACATGAACCCCATTGAGCACATGTGGGACGAGCTAAAAAGACGTGTTAGGGCTCGTCAGCCAGTTGCCCAGACGATGCAGGAGTTGAAAACTGCCATAGAAGAGGAATGGGAGATGATCCCTCAAAATTGCATAGAGCGGTTGATAAACTCTATGCCTAATCGTATGAGAGCTGTGGTAGATGCCCATGGAGGCAACACGCGTTATTAAATTAAACCTTTATTTGATAAAACATGTTTTTTATTCAAAAATCAATTGCCTTTAACAAGGCGCATATCCGACTTGTTAGGCGTAGCTCCATGTCGTATGGTATTCTGAATTCAAATTTAAAACAATACGATCGAAAAAGATGGTAAAATGTATCAGGTTTAAAACTGCATCAACAGTTTTTGTTCAATCTAGCAATCATATTTCGGTAGGGGCCATCGAAACCTAAACTCTAAGGTGGGCCAATAGATGTGTCCAGAAGTGTA
>NDFZ01005257.1:186543-223439 GCA_002192655.3 Mamestra configurata
GTCGCCAAGGAAGGCCACGATCTCGGGTCACAACTGAAAGGCAGGATCGATTCATCGTGACGACCAGCTTGAGAAATCGTCACCTTACCTCCATTGAGATACAAAACCAACTTCGCGACTTCCACGGAGTATCTGTGAGCGCTCGAACTGTTCGGAGAAGGTTAAAAGAACGCGATATGGTACCACACAAGCCAGCTAATGGGCCCAAACTAACGCGAGCCCACCGAACAGCGCGCCTTCATTTCGCACGCAGTCATTTAAATTGGACACAGCAAGATTGGAGCCGTGTACTCTTTTCTGATGAGTCTAAAATTGTGTTACATGGCAATGATGGAAGGAAGAAGGTCTACCGACGTAAGGGAGAGCGTTTCGCACAATGCTGCTTTGAAGAGAGGGTTGCTTATGGCGGTGGCTCATGGACTGTCTGGGGCGGTATATCCGCGAGCGGCAAAACTCAACTTGAGGTTGTTACAGGACCACGGCTGCCAACATTAAATGCTGAAAGGTACATTCGTGAGTGCTTAGAACCTCACGTGATACCATACGCGGACTATGTGGGCCCAAATTTCCTTTTTATGCATGATAATGCAAGAGCCCATGCGGCCGGCATCGTCAGGGAATATCTTCGGGATGTGAACATCACAGTTATGGACTGGCCAGCCAGAAGCCCAGACATGAACCCCATTGAGCACATGTGGGACGAGCTAAAAAGACGTGTTAGGGCTCGTCAGCCAGTTGCCCAGACGATGCAGGAGTTGAAAACTGCCATAGAAGAGGAATGGGAGATGATCCCTCAAAATTGCATAGAGCGGTTGATAAACTCTATGCCTAATCGTATGAGAGCTGTGGTAGATGCCCATGGAGGCAACACGCGTTATTAAATTAAACCTTTATTTGATAAAACATGTTTTTTATTCAAAAATCAATTGCCTTTAACAAGGCGCATATCCGACTTGTTAGGCGTAGCTCCATGTCGTATGGTATTCTGAATTCAAATTTAAAACAATACGATCGAAAAAGATGGTAAAATGTATCAGGTTTAAAACTGCATCAACAGTTTTTGTTCAATCTAGCAATCATATTTCGGTAGGGGCCATCGAAACCTAAACTCTAAGGTGGGCCAATAGATGTGTCCAGAAGTGTATAATGTTCAGTGTGTCTAAATCTACATAAGTCATGAAGAAAACGTTACAATCATTCGTACTACGTCCTTATCAATTGCGTATTCGAATGGCTAAGTACTTGTGTAGAGTGATTTCCATTTACTATTGAAGGTTCTTTCTATTATGTATGCTTTATAAATGTCATTATTTATTCACTGGGTTGTAGAAAACCTGATATGGTATTTGACTAGTATGAAAATTCTACATGAATGAATAAGTAGGTACTTATTTGATAGATGATATTAAAACATTACGATTTATAAAAATCAAAGGTCGGAAAACAGAGAAGTTATGTACACTTTTGAAGTTATTAGGATATTAAAATTCTATCCTTGCCAAACAATATGTAATTTGTATTGGGCCACCCAGTACAAATTACAATTCAATTCAATATGGCGGGACTTGTGAGTGACGTCACACGCAATGAGTGCTGTCTCTGTTTATACCAGATTTTAAAAGGCCGCCATTTTTTGAAATTTTGAAGCAATATTTTTTAACTGCGTCTTGTCTGCCTTCAAGGTTTTGAGAAGTGTAATAAAAAAAAAATGTGATCCGTTACGGGACGCCTAGCAGATGTGAAACATCGAAATAATTTTGTACAAGTAATATGCATAAAATAACAGATTACGACAGGAACTAAATATGGCATAATGAAAAAAATACATATAGACTATAAATACCATCGTATCGGTTTTACCCGCGGCTAATAGATGTTTCACATCAAAAATCCATTCTAATACCCTATTACGATGACAATAAATCAGCCTAGCCTGTATTGGGGTTGGTGTCCACTCTTAACGAATGCTGCTGGCCACCAGTTACATGGAGAGAGTGCCCATCTGGCCTCCACATCCCACGATACTCCCTGGTGAGAATGTTTGTCAGACTATTCATCACGATCAATTTATTTATTTTTACACTACGCAAACAAATGCAGAGGCTGACTAATGCCTAAGGGTGCCTATCCACTAGAGATGCGCTATGCAACGTTGCTATGGATGCGTTTGATATCCACCAATCATATTCATCGGTGCACATAGCATAGCACTGGTGGAAACTGATTCAACTGAGCTACGTTTTTATATGGAAGGATGCGTTCTGTGGATGCGAGCTATGGATGCGTGCTATAAATGATCGCGAGTGGTGTAGCTATGTGCAGAGCAGCGTACCAACAGTACACAACCGTCCGTCACCTGAAGCCCAAACAGAGATCGTATGCAGCGCTTTTGCGCTTTAAACGCGACTTCCCTATTCGTAGAGTTACCCCAAAATATAATGCCGTATCTTAGCACAGATGCAACAAAACCATGGTAGGTTTGCGGAACTGCCAGGGTTGCGGAATTTGTTCAAAAGAGTCACCGCGGCCCAGGAACACAAAGGGCTTTAGAAGGAACACGGATGGGTTATAGACAGTAAGAGTCTGACACGCCCTTCCGCTCCATCCAGAGCGGAAGAAGTCATTTGATGATTTCCCATCATTAACAAAAAAAAAAAGCGCTCGTTTGTCACAGTTACCTCGCGGCGAAGCATTTCCAAAGCTCATCTTACTCGCTTCGCTACATAGCTCAGCATCAGTGGAAACGGTCACATATTTTCGTTAATGAGTTTTTACATTCTCGTAGTATAGCTGCATAGCACATCTTTGGTGGTGGTAGGCGTTTACTACCAGTCAACCTAGATCAACAAATGAAAGCCAGATCAACGGGATAACGTGCTTTCCGAGACAGGGACTCTCGGCACGTGATGGATGACCCTGGGAAGGTCGCGCTGACCGATCCACAGACCAGCCTTGGCAAGCGTCACTATTATTATGACTACTAGTTACCACCCGCGGCTCCGCCCGCGTTAGTGTAGGAAATTATCCCAAGGGAACATACTCCCGGGATGAAAAGTATCCTATGTGTTATTGCAGACTATAATCTACCTCTGTGCCAAATTTCATCGATATCCGTTCAGCCGTTCTGACGTGAAAGAGTAACAAACATCCATCCATCCATACTTACAAACTTTCGCGTTTATAATATTAGTAGGAAGTAGGATTTAACACTTATTCCATTGATTTATTTTTGCAGAAGAATTTTCCAGACAAATGGAGCGTTTTGTTGTACATATATTGTCCAAATGAAACATTGTCATTCCGAGTGTGTTCCGCAATTAGAGGACTATTGTTTACAGAATTGTAAAAGATCTATTTTAATTACGATTCATTCATGCTTTGCACATGAATACCACGTGGAGATTGTCGGCAGGGGATTTACAGAAATAGCTTTGTAGATAAAATAATATTTGTAAAGTTCTTAGATACCGTCTGCGCGTTTGACCAGAACCACGGGATTTCTTCAGTCGCATATTTAATATATTCTGGAGCTATACAGAGGAAAGTTTTGAGCATGAATTTAAAATGGCTATCAGAGGTGGGGAAGACTAAAAAACCGGCCAAGTGCGAGTCGGACTCGCGGAGGAAGGGTTCCGTACGATTATCTATAAAAACGGCAAAAAAATCACGTTTGTTGTATGGGAGAGCCCCTTAAGTATTATTTTTTTTGGTTTTTAGTATTTGTAACAGAAATACATCATCTGTAAAAATTTCAACTGTCTAACTATCACGGTTCATGAGATACAAGTCTGGTGACAGACGGACAGCGAAGTCTTAGTAATAGGGTCCCGTTTTACCCTTTGGGTACGGAACCCGAAAAACGATGGGTGGTCTGTCTGAATGATGATACTTATGTCTAGAAAGGGGGTGACTAAAGATAGAACAACTAATGGAGAGTAGCAGAAGACATGTTTCAACGAAATCAAAAAAGTCGGGATTTTTTAATTTGGGAAATTTGGGCAAGAGAATAGTAATGATGACGCCATTACATATAAGGTATCTTCAGGCTTCAGAAGAATCAACTCATACGCCTTCAACTCCTTAAATGATGCAATCAAATGTTCATTCAATTAAAGAACACGAGCCAACCAACTTGCATCGTATAAAACAATTTTCTTTGGCGTGTTTTTCCTCTAAATCAAGAGATAATATTGCCACAAGCAATTATCTCAACAAATAACAAACGATTATACATCACATACAGGAAGATTACTGTGAACAAAACAACGTTTTTTTATTAAGAACAACATAAATAGAATAGAGAAAATACATTTCTCAGTTGAACTACGTTTAAAGCGACAGAAGTTCTATTGCAGACAGTCTACGGAACTCTCACACATTCAAAACAGACGAGTTCTTGACCATGGCCTGGCCTTGACCATGGAGTGGGCATTGGCAGATAGAAAGTTACTTCGATCAATACAGAAGCCTTTGCCTTTATTTTTAGAGTTCCGTACCCAAAAGGTAACCAACGGAACCCTATTACTAAGCCTCCGCTGTCCGTCCGTCCATCCGTTTTTCTGTCAGCGGGCTATATCTCAAGAAGAAGTGTATTTCTATGGCCGCTTTAACATTAAATAATAAAAATTTAATTAAATCAAAAATTAAAGGGGGCGCTCCCATACAAGAAACGTTTTTTTTTCTTCGGTTTATTGTACGAAACCTTTCGTGTGAGAGTAAGACTCGCACTTGGCCGGTTTTCGGTTTAAAGAAATAATAAACTTACAGTCCGCTTATAATGAGATACAAAGTAGTAAATAGATAAGATATTACAATACAATTTGGTCCTGAGTATTAGAAGTTATAATCAATTTAGAATTATATTTTTGACATGAATATGAAAGGGCAGACCCGCTCGATACGGCGACCCTTGAGGAAAAAATACGTTCTGCGGTGGACGAGTTATATTTTATCAAATGTTTGCAGAAGAGATTCTTGTAATATTATAAAAAACGTGCTTATAATAACTTCCCGGCGTTTAACCGCCATCTATACTAATATTATAAAGAGGAAAGATTTATATTTTTGTATGTAACGAATAAACTTAAAAACTACTGGACCGATTTAAAAAAATCTTTCAGCAATGGATAGCTACATTATCAACGTGTAACATAGGCTATATTTTATCCCCGTACTCCCACGGGAACGGGAACTACGCGGGTGAAACCGCGTGACGTCCGCTAGTCATATAATAAACGAGTGGATCTTCTGTAAGTTTCTACTCCATGTTCAAAGTATGACAGTTGGCGTATTCCGTATATTCCGGTCCGCCGGTTCGTATCCGAGGCTCGGTCGTAATTCCACTGAATCCTTTCTTTAATTAAGGATTTACCTGCGTTAGGTAAGGGTCCGTCGTTTTTGCGGCATTAGGAATTTATGTAAGTGGAGTTTAATTCAAAAGCATTTCTTAAGAGCTGTTTTAAATAAATCTCTTTAAGCTGCGGAAGCAAACAAAACAAAATTTTCGGCTCTGCGTGTTTTGGAAATTATCTTCGGTAAATGTAGTCTCTCTAAATTTTTTTTTGTTTGTACAGACGCCAGCACATCAAGCTACTACAATCTGTCAAATTTCTTTAATAGATTTTCAAATTTATCGCAAATTGAAAATTTGGAAGTTTCGGGTAGCATATCTGGAAGCAGTTTACGAATATTCATTCACTTATAGAAAGTTATATGGAGGGCCAAAGCCTCTTTTTTAACCTTAAAAATATGGAAGCAAAGCCGTGGAAAATACTAGTGACAAACCGTGTTCTTTGTAGGTTTTTAAACCGAACTAAAGAAACTATGTTCGAGCTTAATGTATTGACAAAGTTTTGAACGAAGTAAACGCTGATAATGCTGATATCGATGGACGAAAAGGACGTGTTATGATGATCATAGAAAGAAAAATATTTATTTGGGACTCGCACAAAACAAACAGAAAAGTAAAATAAATTAAAACTAAGTCATAAACAATAACTAACAGAAGCAAGAAAGAATCGCATGAAATTAATACGTCATGTCCGAGGCCAAAAAGGTCTCTATCTCAGCATATGCTGCGTTATTACTAAAAAAAAAAAAACTCAGTCATCATGGTGTCCCCTAATAAATTGGGATAACAGCAGACACATGACGAATCGATATCAACGCCCCCAAAGCCTGATGGATCGGTGACCTCACTGAGAATAGATAGGGACGATTGTGTTGTGGATGAACTATACAATATCTACATTAACAGCGTATCTAGAAGGATATAGTCGATCGTTCACTAATTAAGGCAAGCCGACATTCCTATACCTGATTCCATGACCATATTTATTTCTACGTCTCATTACCTCAGTAACAATCATAAAAAAATCAATTGCTGTTCGTTGGTCTCACTAAGGCGGTTATCACACTGCACCGGACACCGCTCCGGTGTGCGGTGCTGCGGTTTTTAACTTTACACTGTAGAATCTTAAAAACCGCAGGGAGATGCGGTGTGAGTGTGTTATACCCTGCGGTTTTTTGTATGCAAATCAAGATTCTACAGTGTATAGTTAAAAACCGCAGCACTGCACACCCGAGCGGTGTCCGATAACCGCCTAAATCTCAAAAACGGTTTGAACGATTTAAATAATTCTTTTTTTTATGTAGTGTTCGTAATTGTAAGGGCAAGGTTTGAATGAAACAAAATTTGAAAAAAAAAAAAAATACCTCCGAGCGAAGTCGGGGCGGACCACTAGTTACGAATAAAACCCTGGCTAGCTGTAATTTAACGAGTCCTTGTAAATAAAAGTATAATTAGTGACAAATTGCCATTCTGTTCAAGTAGCAAGCGTAAATCACGATGGAGGAGTCTCCTTGGCAGAAACATTGCGTGAGATGTACTCGCAGGTTACAATTAAAAAGAAATCGTAATGAGAAGTAAAGGTGAATTGCTGTTACTTTTGTTATTAAATGAAGGTAAGGTCACAATAACAAAATGTTTTTCAAGAGAGACTGATGGAACATAATTAAATGTTTACATATTTTACTAGCTGTCGCTCTCGGCTCCGCCTGCGTGAATATCGAAAATTATGCCAAGTGAACGAACTCCCCAGATATCCTATTTGATATTCCAGACTAGAATCTATCACCGTGTCCAATTTAATCAAGATCCGTTCAGCCGTTCTGACCTGATTGAGTAACAAACATACATCCATTCAAACATCCAAACTTTCACATTTATAATCTAGATATTATAAGTATTTAGTATCTAGATAGATTTATTTTCGAAGTAATCTCATGACAAAGGCAAGACAATGTGTCACGCCGACCTCAAATAAACTGTGATTAACTAGCAAAAATTTATGATGATTGAATCTCCTATAAAGAGCTCGATCTGTGTTTATTTATTTTACTTTATTTGGCTCTTCAACAATGAGTACACTATAACATTTACGAGAAATTACCCCAGACTTAAGTTTAAGTGCCTCTGCACTCAAAGAAGAGCACTACATGCACTATATTGTACGCATAAACTGCTATGGAAACAATAAGAAAAAAAAAAAAAATTAAAACTTAGAATTAATTATACTCATTAAGTTAGATAGGTAGTTCTCCTTAGCCAGACCACAGTCATGTCATAGACCGACAGATAATTACAAAGCCAAGCCTTTTTAGCCGAACTGACATTTCAGGTAAGTGATTGGTTCGCGGCCTCGCTGCACGAAAACCTCAGGGCAAAACCGGACCTAGTCGTAGATCCCAAAAATACAGTCATGACTCGCACAACTCACAAAACCAATTTGTTTTGGTTAAAAAATATTCTTCAGTCCAATTTTAAAAAGATTTTAGTGCTAAAGAATGTCGTTGGGGTTTTTCCCAATTCTGGGAATAATACGTTCGAAACTTAAAACCAGATATGCGTCATTCCTTAGCCGCGAACATAGCTGCAGTTTACTGCTGAGAGGTTTGCAAAAAGGTTGAAGATAGATTTCAGACGGATAAAATCTTTATTTAACACACGCTTTTGCCCGCGGCAACTCCCGCGTGAAAATTGTTTTATTATCCCGAGGGAATAAACAACCGTAATAAAAAGTATTGGATTCACCACATTGCACTGTATTTTGAGAGATAAGAGGGTAACCTGGTGCCCAAAAACTCCGCTTGCTAAATGACAAGCGGAATATTTGGGCACCTTTAAAAAAAAAATAGAAAACGAAATAGGTATGTCAAAACACAGTGCTATGTGGTGAATCCTGGGTGATACTACTCATCTAGCTCCATACGTATGGCAATTGCTATACAAATTCTTTCAGTTGTAAAGACTTTGCGGGTAAATGGAATGGCTAGTTTACACAGTGCGAGCTAGCATGCGAGTCAGCTTGCCGAGTAGCTGCAGTGCAGTAACTTGCATCGTTTGGACGTATCTTACGAGTTACTGCCACGTGCTACTATCACTATCCAACAAGGATAGTAGTCGCGTAAGGCGAGGCGACCTACTGGCATACGAGTAGACGATTCGAGAACTGTTTACTGTCTAATCTGCAGCTCGCACTGTGTAAACTAGCCATACCTGACAGCCAGACAGAGTAGATATCTTTCGCATTTATAAAGTAATGGAAAAATAGCAATGAATGTTGCCTCAAGATAAATTATTCCGTTAAAAGGGTTCGGCGGGTATGCGCAAGAGATTGACCGATAACATTGATAAGTGTTATCAGGCGTCCAATAAAACGCGCGACGTCAGTGTGCTAATCAGTAGGTATTAATAAAGATGACAGAATGAATTATCTAGCTAGAAGATACGACCGGTCACCGCTGCTGGAGATCGGTCTTTATAACTGTCCGATGGTAAAAGTAAAAAAAAGTTTTTACTTTTTTACAAAAAAAAATAATTGACTTCCAAATAAAAAAAAACACTACAAAGTATAAAATAACGTTTTTTTGTTTCTTCGTAATTTAACACCGACTTCCGAAATTTTATTTTACACTTTTAGTGGTATACACTCACACCCACACCCACACCTAACAACACCACTGGAAAGTCATAGGAAAGCAAAAATCGCAATTTCGTTTACTTGGATGATATATTTTCTATTTCCTCCAGCTATTTTGATTTAAAAACCAAACTACTCAACCGATTTTGATGAAATGTCTATGGGACCAATCGGAACGTATATCCTTTCAGATGAAAGAAGAAATTTTAAAATCGGTTCATAAATGACGGAGTAACGATGTAACAAACATTACAAAAATACCACTGAATTCAGACCCTCCTCCTTTTTTTGAAGGCGGTTAAAAAAAGTTGCATCATTCATGGCAGAAATGCTGTCTGACATCAAAAATAGGTCATTCTCCTGTTGATGAAGTAGATTTCATAACGCCAGAGACCTCAGTGAGTAATGACGCGATCCTATCGTCAATTTTTGGGCACATGTCCAATCTGAAACCGTACGAATTTTGGAAACCGACAAAATGTATTAATAATACGTTTGCCAGACCTGGTAATCGAACTCAAAGTCCACCGCCGCACTGCCACCAGACAGCCAGACTAATGACTTGGTATAATTAAACACAAGGTTACTTATTATGCGAGAAATTATTATACATTTCGTAATATTTTATTTAAATATTTTTTCCAAAGAGCACCGAGCAATGACCCAGAGGTCCGCTACGCTAAGTTTTCTCCGCAAACAATTTAATTAAGAAAATAAAAGTTTAAGAAATTGTGTCTTCTTTTCCATTATATACATATTTATCAAATAGGTACGAAGTAAGTAGTTTTGTTGATGGCCTAGCAACAGAGTAGCCGATATTAAAAACCTAGAAATCTAGACTAGACGTAGCGTGCCAAGATTTTTTCGCGGTGACAGACTCTTCAAATTCTTCGCTGCTTTTCTCCCTAAGGGGAACAGTGTTTAAAACTTTTTCATTACCATAGGGGATTTTTTAGTTTGTTTATGTATCCTATTGGAACATAAAACAACGAGGTACCGTAAAACGTAGTCGCCCCATCATTTCTATCCACCCCGTTTTACCCGATATCCCTAGTTTTTTTTTATAGTTCCACGTAAAGGGACAACATCACAGCAGTGTCTCGTTTATAATACGACAAGTACACCCTTATTCACTTACGACGTTTTCGAATTTATGGTTGTGGGTTGGTCACATGTATTGGAGTTTTTGGTTCGACGTTTGCCTTTAAGCTTTTCACTTGAAGTTTATAATCGAATGAACTTTACTTTGGTTTTAATCGATCATGTATTTTACTGCCATACTTTGCCTCATACTCGAAAACTTCAACCAACATAAAAACTCACTGTCATCTATGACTTAGACTAGAGTCAAGAGCTAACTCATCTCAAATAAAAAAAAAAACTACAAAAGTCCTAAGTCGTAGTTAGCAGCCAATGTCACTCCATTTTAATTATTTGTGTTATAAAACTTTTAACTATTTAATACTACGGCCGAATGCCTGTTGGCGTCGGGGTTGCCATAAAATTAATGTTACCAGCATAAAAACATTTTAATAAAATTACTCACTGAGACTCGTTAAATATTTTCTAACGAGCCGAATTATTGGTTTATGAAACCGGTCTAGTGAAGTTCGTATCGTATCTGATAACTTTATTAGAGTTTACGACATCAAAGTGCGGCGTGTACTTGATGAATAAACAAGAGATACAAGGTCGATGGATTTTTAACTTTATTTTAGTACAAGATAAGCAGACAGAGAGCGTTTACTTTTCAGGGTGTTTCATAAAAAAATTCAAGTATCTTTTCTCTAAGTTTCTTACACTTATTTGAATAAAACAGACGATTCTAATTACACAGGATACAAAATATCGATAAATCATCGAGACCTTTTCATAAATCAGGGTCCTTTTTACTCGTTTCAAGTGTAGGACATACCCACATACATATACTTTATGTAATCAAATGTTTTAGTTAATGAAAAATATATTTTTTCTAGTTCCAGAGAACTGGGCCAGGTTTGCAACATGCATCTATCATGCGCTATCAAAAACGACTATGGGGCCCTACTATGAAGTCTTAGAACGATCGAGATTCCGCTCCAAGAGAGAGACGAAGCTATACATAGCGTACAGCACTATCCCTTTTACATCGTCGGAATTGGATGGCATTAGCACGTCATAGTACCTGGATTTCATATCAGTACAATGCATCCGCAAAACATACTGATTGTACCACCACTCAACCATTCAAGAACTGATTCACCTGGGAAGACACACACGGGAACATATGGCGCTGGGAGTCAATCTTCGTAAGAAAAAAAGAAGAAAATGCTTTCTCACCTAAAAATAACGACAGCAAATATAAATCTAGACATTTTTTATACCAAGCCTACGTGTACAGCATCTACCGTGACGCTGGAGCGTCGCGGATACATGCACCGTCGCATTTTTCCCTTTTGCAGAGTGAATTAAACTCCCAACGGTATCTAAACTAAGTGCATCAGTTGTGCTAGCATTTTGTTAAAATTAAATTAAAGCAGAAAAGGAAAGAAGTGAAAATAACTGGATTTGTTTCCCGTTGAAGTTGACAAAAGGTTTATGAGACAGGTGTGAGTGAAAACATATTTGAGTGTAGTTAGGATCTTTGTGCCTACCCCCATGGCAAGAAGGCGTTGACTTAATGTTTGGCCGGTTATTAGATAGAAATATTAAACTAAACAGACTGACTCTCGCCTTGCCTTGTACTTGTGGCAAGGCGAATCACCTAGACAACAAAGATGAAGTCGAAAAAGCATTAGATATTAGGAGTTATGGAGATTTTCGAATTTCCGCGTCTAGATACTTCAAATAAATTGAAAAACTCTACTGAGCAAATAAAACTATATCAGGACTAACTCAAAACCGACTAGAAGTCTTTTATTTTTTTCTTGACTGACGAAAACTCATTCGTGTTCCTTCTAAAGCCCTTTGCGTTCCAGGGCCGCGGTGACTCTTTCGAACAAAATCCGCAACCCTGGCAGGAAATAGATCAAAAAGGAGGACCCACACGTTGCGCCAAATAAACTTTTTAGGACAATATACAATCATTCATCGGCATTAATGAATCAGGCATCGAAAAAAAACAATCTTTAAATAAACTTCCATAAAAGACGAATAATATGTTCCATTGAGTCACAGAAAACTTGAAATAAAATCGATTCCCATCCTCTTGGAGTGGCAAGATAAAAGCGGATGTTGAATTCGAGATACGAAGTATCTTTACTTAGATCTTACAGAATTCCGAATTGAGAGAAGTGGTAAAGACGGTGTATTGCCACCCAATTCCTGGGTTCGTTTATCAAAGTATGCAATTGACCTCAAAAGTTGTTGATCCCCAAATTAAATAACAAATGGAGTTTTCACAAAGACAACCCGCCATCTTTCTTCAGCGATAATTAAATTCTTGTTAGATGGACTACTTTGATATTCAAACTGAAAATAGCCTTTTAAAAACACACATTTCGAAACCCGTGAACAACAAAATCCATCCCAGGACATTTAGACACACAAAATTAGGTCGCATTATACAATTATGCGATAAGATAAGAAGCTAAGAAACAAATACGATGTGGAAATATTTGGTGTAAAAATGAGCTCATTTTCCTTCCCAATTTCGGTGTAAATGATTTAATTAAAGCACTGTATTTAATATGGCAACGTGTTCGTTACGTGCCCTAATTTTGCCAGAATGGGGTCGTTATGGCGAAAATTGGGCCGTAAGGGGGGATCCACAAAGTTTTCGACAAAAACACACTTTGGTACTTTACAAGATATCTCCAGAACTGTTATGTGCGATGAGTCTGCAGACTGCTTGAGCTTGCAAAAGGTCCTCAAAATACGTAGTCGGCTTTTCACGAATAAAAAAACGTGTGCGTCTCAGGACGCTCGACAGAAGTGATAACTTAACCTAATCTAAGTTGAACTATTTAATATGGGAAGCGTCTGTCCGAAATACGGATAATAGACTGACGCCGTAACGCGTTACGTTACGAAGCGGTTTACCCTCCCATAAGAAGTTATCACTTCAAAATTTGCTCTCATATTTTCTTTGGCCTCCGTCATCTATTAAACTAAGTTTTAAGTCGGACGCTTAAACCTTATAAACGACCTCTAAAAGAACAATATAAGGCACAGGTGTGTTATAAAACCTAATGAACTCAATACAATTTTCATTATAACAAGTTGCCTACTAAGATAATAACAGACTAGATTTCTATGCGACCTAGGCCCTATGTTATACGATGACGTCAGACACAGTATGTTCTCATTAAGTACGTGATATTGAATTAGCTGTTCTAAATATAGACTACGGAAAACTGGACATTGTCGAGTTGGGTTCATTTGCATTACGGATAAGCCTCGGGGCCGAATTAATCAATGTTAACTTAGTTTATTTTATTGGTGCAACAGAAGGTTGGAATTTGCTAGAAGCTTTGTTAACTAGAGCCGTGATTGGCGACACCTTAATGTGTGTGTGAATGTTTCTATATTCTGGAAAGGCTCATGGTTCTGGGCCGGGTCGAAGGAATACACGCACAAGGCAGAGCACCGGCGAGACGTACAGACGCTATTAAGAAGGCTGTCGGAGACAGCATGTACAGAGCAGTCCACACTCCAGAAGACGCAGATGTGCTTTGAAACGAAGAACGACGAAAAATATGAAGAATATACGTAGGCACAGTGCCGTACGTCTTTTGTCACACTTTAAGTGTGAGCTGGCCAAGCTCAGTACGGAGTTTCAATACATTGCATGGCCAGCTTATACTGGTGTTGTTAACACTGACGTCCGGACTCTGTACGAACGGCGTCGATTACTGATACATGACAATTATTGGTACATATTTGCCAGCAAGATTTTGCACCTGCGTCAAGCAACGAATTACAAACTAAATGCTGCAATAGGAACATTCTATATGACTGGCCTGTTGGTAGTGGTTAGTGACCCTGACTGCTAAATCGGAGGTCGTGGGTTCGATTCCCACCCAGGACAAATCTTTGTGTGATAAGCATGATCATTTGTTCTGTGTCTGGATGTAATTTGTCTATAATATGTATGTAATTAGAAATATATAAGTATGTTTATCAGTTGTCTAGTTGCCATAGCGCGGGCTCTGCCTAGTTTGGGATCGGATGACCGTGTTTGAGTTGTCCCAAGATATTATTTTATATTATTATTCACAAATATATTTTCTATACTGACTACTTAACGCTTATCAAGGCATGACACGTGTTAACTAAACTACCTACAATCCTACATAATATATGCTTAGTCACCTACAATTTTAAACATAGTCATGTATAAACGGTGTTACTGATGATTCAATAACATAGCCTGATAAGCCTTCTATTGACCGATTAAATTAACATAACCACATTATTTGAATAACAGATTGGTGTGTCTCTTGCACACGAGATTATGCTGTTTCTTAACTATAACTCTTCACTAAAAGGATGGATAAGATATTGGCTATCGTTCCTATTCAGTTTGGTTTGGCCTATGTCCAGTGGACGTCTTTTAGCTGAAATAATTATGGTTCTATATGGACAAAAAGAAACAACAATAATCTACATCTATTCGCCAGCCAAAGGTATCTACATCACAATCTGCATGATGAGTTAACAAATTCGACCCTTATAATTACTGGTCACAAGATCCGTTCCCATGGGTGCCAAGGGACCGATTAAGGGCCTATGTTAGCAAGATGGGCCGCCGTACCCACCCACGCTAGGTTATTAATTCTGTCTTACAATGGTATCAACGCTTGCCAAGGATTATGGTCGGATCTCGTAATTGGAGAGGCCTGGGTCCACCGGAACTCTTTTAGAGAGGTATTATTCCTAGCAAAAATGTTGCCAAAATATTTGCACACTCCTGGATGTTATAATTACTTGAGCAGTAAGAAAACCTTTCGGCAAAGCTTCTTAAGGAGCCATTGAAGATTTTTTTCCTTGTAAGGTTCTGGAGTACCGTCCGTATTTTTCATTTGTCCTCCCATTTCAACAAATGGTATTTGTTCTGTACTATATTCAATCTAAATATACGTTTTCCTGTACCTTATAACTAAGTTTTCCGTGAGGTTAACCGCAATTTCAATTTTAATTAACCATCGGAGGCTAAAGGCACAACAAGGTTTACATAAAATGTTGAAGGCTTCTTAAAAAAGTTCTATTTTTCATCGCCCCGCAATGAAATTAGCATTTTTATAAGGTAGGTTGTTGGTTTCTTGTTAGAAGAAATGAACTTCGAAGCATCAGGAGCAAATATACATTTTAAACAGTTTTTAATTTACACCAAGGAAGGTCATGTACGTGAACGGGCGCCGTCGGTGAAGACTGGTCATCTCTTAGTTGCCACTGGTTCATTTTAATATTTGATACTGTAAATTGTTTTTCTTTCTTTACATTGCTTTCACATGTTGAAGCAACAAGGTTAATATAACCAGGATTTTTGTGAACATAAAATGGAGTGTCCTTGGAGTTTCTTGCACATTCTTCTCCAAAGAGATCTACGCGTTGGAACGTGCAAATAGCTTCATGTTTTTGACGGACTGACTTTGACAATTCAAAAGTACCTGTTAATGGTTTATTTGAAATAAATGCTTTGACTTTTGACTTTGGAAGTTATTGTAATCTTGTAATCTTGGTAGAACGGATGGCCAGAGGGGCCAAAATGTTCTGAAGTGGCAACCGCGTACCGGAAGGCTTCTCACAAGATGGGTCGATGACCTGGTGAGGGCCGCGGGTCTCTGCAGTATGCCAGAATTACAGGATAGATCGATGTGGCGACGATTGGGGAATGCCTATGTCCAGCAGTGGATGATTTTCGGTGTAAGCGATGATGGCGTTGAGACTATTTTCTGAGTATACTAATGACCGCATGTCATTTGTTGACGGCACTGTTGGCGCAGTGGTTGAGTGATTGTTGATGCACTGCGTGTCGCGGGTTCGATTCCTGCACGGAACAAATATTTGTATGGCCTACAGATAGCTGTTCCAGGTTTGGCTGTTTGTGTATGTGAGTTTGTATGTTTGTGCACCCATGATACAGGAAAAAATGTGTGGGGCAACACACACTAGGATTTTTTAAATTTAACTTAAACTATATAAATATACTAGTGGTCCCGACAGACGTTGTCCTGTCCGAATGTTTGCTTTGTGTCTGACGAAAAATTATAGAAATCGATTGCAGCGCTACCTACCGGGTCAAATTGTGAATCTAAACCATTCTCCAATCCCCTTGAACACACTAAAAAAAAATTCATCAACATCGGTCCAGCCGTTTAGGGGGAGTTCAGTGATATACACACCTACACAAGAAATATATATATTAAGATTGTCACGAACTCTGGCATTCTGGTTGTCGACCGTAACTTCCCGTATAAAGGCAACGAATTCTTGTAACTAATAACGAATAACTTCGTTGCTAATTTTAGAGATCAAGTTTAAAATCTCTCTGTCACTGACTTCAGCAATTTAAAAACATCAAAGGAGGACGCCTCCAAGTCAAAATTGTCACAAAAAAACCCAAGATCTTGAATATGATTTAAAACGGTCCCTAAAAATCAATACACCGCGTCACGTTTCTCATAACGAGGGACAGAAAGTCTCAGGGGAGTAACGCACCTCTCACGATCCCATAGAAAATTCCTTTTAGAACGGTAGGAGTAGGGGACTCTCAATTAGATTTTTTCATCATATTTTATTAGGGCTACTTCCAGTTAGAGCAGATGGGCTGTCGCTTCATGGAAAATACTGGTGTACTCCTGCATTCAGTTCTACTGGAAGCTGAACCCAACAAATAAAGTTATTTTATACTTTGGGTTGTTTTTTTTTATTTGGAAGTCGGTTGTATTTGTTTATCAAAAAGTTTTTTATTTTTCACTTTTAAGTGGTACCCCCACACCTAACAAGCCACAGGAAAGCAAAATACGCAATTTCGTTTACTTGAATGACTTATTTTTTCCAGCTATTTTGATTTAAAAACCAAATTACTGAACCAATTTTGATAAAATTTCGATGGTACCAATCGGAAAGTATATCACTTTCACATAATAAAAGATTTTTTCAAATCGGTTCATAAATGACGGGGTTATGTGGTAGCAAACATTTAAAAATACAACTGAATTGAGAACCTCCTCCTTTTTTTAAGTCGGTTAAAGGAAAAAGCTAAGCGCAGGTGCTGATGAGTGTTACGGAATCTGTTCGAAAGAGTTACCGCGGTTAGGAACGCAAAGGGCTTTAGAAGGAACACGGATGGGTATTGGTCAGTAAGAGTCTGACACGCCCATTTGCTCCACCCAGAGCGGAAGAAGTCATTTGATGACTTCCCTTTCTTATAAAAAAAGGCAATGATGAGTGGTAGTGACAGGTAGTATCAACAGTTTTCTCAATAGTAGCAGTTAGCTAACAATAAGAAGGATTCAAGTTGTCACGGAACAATAACAATATAATGATCGCAACAGTCGAGGACAATTTGGCCTAACGCGGTTTCGGGCCAGTGTTCATTGAAGATCAAATGATTCGAGTTAGTATTATTCAGGGTGAAATAATACGGGATTTACAGTGATTCAGGTTTTGGAAGTATTCGGGACCTTTTCAAGACATTCTTAAATAATCCAAGTTTCTGCAAAAGAGTCATAATAATAACAATGAAGATTTTATTCCACTAGCAGCTGTGTTTTGGGTTCATAGCGGTTTTATCCTAACAGAATTTCTTTAGATCCCGTTACTCAAAGAAAGAAAATAACTACTTTTCTAAACTAAATAAGAACCTTTTCTTCAATACTTTTTCAAGCTCACATTCATCTCGTTGCCCTACATGCAGTACATAATGGCACAAAAGAATGTTACGAAAGTGAAAAAAAACCTTTTACAGCGATAACAAGGGCTCAAAGGAAACCAATATATCGTAAATCATAATTCCAGAGGCTGTCAACTTATTCGTTACGAAGAATCGGTTGGATTGGAAATACGCTGATATTATGAGGTACTTATTGGAATATTTTATAATCAATACGCCTGGATACCAAAAATGATTGACGTGAGTGTAAGTAGGTTCCTATATCAAAAAAATTATGACGTAATTGGAACAAAACATAATAATTATTTTCTAAGCTAATATTAGACTTCAAATTTGTTTGTTTATTTCTGTAAACTCTCTGTAGTACTGATCCGATTACGAAAATAATTCCATTTATAGAAATCCATACTATGACGTAGCCATTAGAGAGCCGTGACCTCATGAGTATGTCAAACACATTATATAAAGTACTAGTTTTTGCCCGCGACTTCGTACACGCATATCCCGTTTCTTCCCGTTTCCATAAAGCCTTCTCCATAAATGTGGCTATCATTTACAACAATAATTTTCCAAATCCGACTGGTATTTCCAGAGATTAGCGCGTTCAAACAAACAAACTCTCCAGCTGTATTCCCTGTGGACCAAGAGACGAAGGCGCGAGGTAAATACAGTATTATGTAAAATTCACAAGGCTGATAATAACACATGAGGTATGCGGTACAGAGAGTAAAGTCCCGCACACCTCCGCTGAAAATGGGAGGATCGTCCTGCCAGACGGTTGTTGTGTCTGGTGGGCAACTGCCCTATAGTTGATATTCGGACTGTTGCATATGTTCAAATCGCACGGAGAACTTTGCTAGCGCGATGCAGGATTTCGTTGTTAGTTCGTCGTAGATGGCGTTGCGGTTCTTTTTGTTTCCGTACAAATTTCGCTTCTTAGTTTTTCATGTGGTGGCATTGATGCCGCTACACATGTGTCGAGATAACGTAACAGTATTCCAAAGCTCGACTTTCCTTAGACAGCAGTACTAACAAATTAAATCTTCTGTAAACCCTTGCTTACAGTAAATACGGAACTTCACCGACTCTCACTTTAAAGACTTCAAAAGGACAGTTAGACGTCAAGTAGTCAGTCTCAAACGCCCCTTGCTCAGCCAAAATATTGTTGCTTTATGCCAACAAAGACGGATCATCATCATCAATTTACCTTCATACTAATAACATTACAGTGTTGCCATCAATCCACCCGCCAGCAGCGGCAATATCCATCAAGATCATAGCGGAATCCTCTCAGAATTGTTCGCTGTACCGGACTATTTACGAAGTTTTACGAAGTAATATTTATAAGCAGTTATGATGGAAACGGTAACTTAATCTTATGGAAACGGTAAAAAAACGTACGATGAAAAAAGACGTCTTTGTTCGGGAATAGGATTTAGGGAAGCGGATTTTCTTACGATATAGAATTCTACATCAATGAATAGAGAATGGGCAATCCCTAAAGGTTTCGATAATATTTTGTGTTTTAGGCAACCTAAGATAGTTTTTGTGGACGCCTTGTAGTGTCAAAGAGTAGTTTTTTGTGCTTTTAAACCGATCATATTTTTTTCATACATCGTGTAAGTACAATAAATCACGGTGTATTCTAAAATAGAAGGTTTTTTGGCAAAGTACAGGGCTTTTTATATTGTTAGTAGTTTTTTCTTTCTTTCTAACTCTCTAAACCCGAAGTCCGTAGTTTCGGGCTTAGTTGCGGGCGTATTCTACTCCGTATCACCTACGGACTTACGATTAGTTCCAAACCCGAACTAAGAATGAATAAAAACACGATTTGACAGTTACTGTCAAATCGTGTTGTCATTAAGTCTTAGTGGTAAGGTGATACGGACCAGAATACGCCCACAACTAAGCCCGAAACTACGGACTTCGGACTTAGAGAATAGCCCCCCAGTACCCAACGACTCCTTGCCGATGATGCACTATAAATACATGCTTCCTACGCCATTAGTGCCAGTACCCAACACCCTTGTCAAACATTGGCCAAACTGTAGACCTTTACAAACTACCGAGAACAATGTTGATACATGGACCATTAACCAAGGTGTTTAACTGTTATGTGCTACCATTGTTGCGTTAAATCTTCCTGAACAGTGCATGCTTATGTAGGTAGTCTACCTATTGAAACTCCTTACAGTACCTTAACGACAGCATTATCACGATTCGGGTTTATTGGGGCATAGCATATAGCTTTGTTCTCTTGATCGGAACGCACAACGCAGCGATGTGCGATGTCGGACAAACAATCCTTCTCACCGCTGACGCTTACTGCGACGGAACAAAATACTACTAAACGTTTTTCATAAAATTGTTTCTGGCACCGCATATCACAGCGTTATGCGTTCCGATTAAGAGACCAAAGGTTATGGCTTAAACTGCAGTAGGCACGGGTTAACGTAAACATAACATCACGCGTGTATTTCCCGGAGGGGTAAGCAGAATGTGAATACCAAGTCACGTTTACAGTCATTAGACAGTGTTTCCCAAACATTGTTCTGTCATGGCCCGGTATTTTACACACTGCCCCTTCGTGTGACCCACTCAATACTTTCACCCTCATCCCCCGCTGGTTACATCAAGTAAAATAATACACATTTAATGTTATTAGAAGTATCGTATTTTTATCAGTTGTCTGGTTGCCATAGCACAGGCTCTGCCTAGTTTGGGATCGGATGACCGTGTGTGAGTTGTCTCAAGATATTATTATTATTATGTTATTAGAAGTATGTTTATATTACTATTAAAAATGTCTGACAAAATTTTCGGTATCACCTATTTAGTGATATTTTTAGAACAAGGCGAGAAAGCTGCGACCCGGTATTTTATTTTGATGGCCCGGTACCGGGTCGCAACCCACCAAATGGGAAACGCCCTGCACTAGACCATCGAAACAGATACTGTATAGCTAGTGTTGTAATAGACATAGTGTGCTAAAACTATGTTTAGTGTATTGATCTGTTTTATCTTGGCAAGTCGACGCCAAGAACTAAGGCAATGAAACTAACTTTAAGCGTGTATGTGGGTTGAATAGAATTCCAAGTTGCTATTGGTATTTCTATGTTCTACGCTATACTGCATGTAGTCACGTAAGATATTATGTAAGTTACGTATCATTTTATTCATAGAGACTGAAATATACGAATATACCAATGTATATTCTAAAGAGTAAAGTCTTCAGATTGTATGGCATTTGTAGTCGTTCGTTTGATGCTGTAGTAAAGAGTCAAACCCAATGGCGGTTCGGAACACTCTGCGAGTCACTGTACAGTAACAAGTTTATATGACAGAGGGATGAGGGGTGGAGTACTGCGCTGAAAAGCAAACTTCACAGACGTCAGTCTGTTTGAGTCGACCACTACATAAAAATGAAAAGAGACGGATAGATTGCGTAGACTGCGAGCCTGTGCTGAAATCTTTTAAGTACCATCATTTGTGAAGCAACCTTCAACTTTGTAAAACAAAAACATGTTTGTTTATTCTTAAACCCCTAAATCCATACAAAACGCAAACATCCGTCTCACTTTACATGAAAAATACCTCCCAAACACCGTAACTCCGTACAAAGTTCGTACCTCCCCTTTATCCGGTATTAAACGACGTTTTACTACACATTGTTTCCGTTAAACGGTCCCTTCACGAACCCTTTATACGATGCTTACGTCATCGGGTATACGGCTCAGACGGTCAGGCTATTTCATTCCATTATAGGGATCCAACCTGCTGCGTTGTATCGGATAAGATGTATTGTTTCTTATCTTGGGCGCGGACTTATACATAGATGATTTGGATAGCTTATTTCTTTTGTGAGGATCGAACATAACGCAGTAGGTATATTGTTATACTTCTGCGGTTACTTTTTTTTATTTCAAGGATGGGATATCATCAAATGACTTCTTTAGCTCTGGGTAGAGTGGAAGAGCATGTCAGACTTACTAACTAAAACCCATCCGTGTTCCTTCTAAAGCCCTTTGCGTTCCAGGGCCGCCGTGACTCTTTCAAACAAATTCCGCAACCCTGGCAGGGTCCGGTTAATTGGTTAAGTTCGTGTTTATGTCACTGATCTCCTCTATTGCGGCTGGAACGATTTTGCTGTTTCTCGTGTGATTGATGGACGGTTTACTTTAGATTCACAATTGGACCTGCAATCGGATTCTAGACTATTTTTCTTACGAAAAGCCAACGTTCGGGCGAGACAGCTGTCGGGACCGCTAATCGATACAAATGTAATAAAGCTGAAGAGTTTGAATGCGCTAATATCTGGAACTACCAGTCGGATTTGGAAAATTATTTTAGACGGGATTAGTGCGTACGAAGTCGCGGGTCAAAGCAGTAAGTAGTTATCTATACATATATCTTTAATTGCTCGTCTATACTTATATTATAAAGAGTTAAAGTTTGTACGTTTGTATGTAGGGGTAATCTCTGGATCTACAGAACCGATTTTGAAAATTCTTTTTGTATATAATAGCCACGTTCATTGGGAATGCTATAGGGCAATTCCTACGGGAACAGGAAAAAACGGGATATGCGTGTACGAAGTCGCGGGCAACAGCTAGTAGTTAATAAAAGTCTAAAATGCCAAATCGCCTTGAGCAAACCTGGTGATTCCTGTTTGAGAAAAGGCATAAACCTTGCCTTCTGACAGTCACACGTTCTCTCCGATTGGACGAAACAGTTCTGTTAGAAAATCTTGTTGCTAAAATAGTAACAGAATACTAAGGATGCATAACAGACGACCAAACTGACATTGATGGCCAAACCGACAGTCCAATCGATCCAAATTCGTATGCAAGGGTTTAATACTTACATTTTTTTACTGTCAACCATTTTCGACGAAAAATCAATCGTATACCTGAACGAAATATAAATGATGTCGCGCTCCGAAGGTGATTGGCTTTTTAATAATATTGGTGTGTTTTTGACGAAGCTTTCAAGTTCAATAGCCGGATTCTGAGGTGTAATTAATTTCAGTTCATCTATTCGTTTAGATAAGTCTTTATTTTTCAAACATGGTATAAAGTTGTTACAATCAGTTATTAATTTAAAGTCCACATGTTTAGCTATAAAGAATATGTATCAATGCATGCAAAATAATTTTTATTAGTCGTTAGTGCATAAGTTTAAGAATATACTATCACTATTGTGTTCTCCATAGATTAGGGCAGGTGTAAATAGATCACACTAATATTATAAAGGCGAAAGTTTGTGAGTGTGTGTTTGTGTGTGTTACTTCTTCACGCGCAAACGGCTGGACCAATTTTGATAAAATTTGGTATGCAGGAAGCTGACACCCTGGATTAACACATAGGCTTGTTAGCCGCGGGGCGCAGCTAGTATATAATAAACAAGGTTTAGTTGCACCTATATTCCGTCAGTTACTCGTTTCAGATATCTTGACACATTGCGTTTCTAAATTCTAGGTTAAACTACTAAATAAATATTCTAAGTTTAGAAAGAACTTCCAGAGTTTACCTAAGGTCCTTTAAAACCGAGTATCTTAAATAATATTTTAAATGAGTTTATTTGTAGGTTTGTTACGCTTAACGCCTAAATCGCTCAACCGATATAGATGAATTTTGGTGCAGAGATAGATGGGATCCTGGAGACGGTGATAGGCTACTTTTTTGAGAATATAAAACTAGAACGCGGGCGAAGCCGCGGGCAAAGGCTAGTATTATATAATATTGACAAGAACATTGACGCTAGACTAGAAAAACACCTAGTCACTAGATCTTATAAGACAAGACCTTCACTTTATTTACTCCTTCTCAGAAAAAACAAGCTTACGTCACTCAATTCCTCCATAGACAACAAGTATTTTTTTTATTGCCGTCCCTAGATGTATAGGAGACGGATACGAATAAAATTATGATCCGCCTATCCACCTATAGCATTTCTACCGGCAGTGAGGTACTCAGGCAATACACTGAATACAAATTGAAATATTTATGTTGTTTTTATGTTAACATGGTCGGAAAAAAGGGACCTTGGTAACGTATGTTTAAAGATGGGTCTCTTCACTTGTTATTTATTCCGTTGTATCCAGAGCTGGGCAATATACATGCTTTGCTTTAGTTAAAATACAATCTCGCATTATATTTAAAATACGAAATACAACATACTTAGGCCTTCCCCAAGTGTCGCCACAAGAACTAGCGCTGCGCGTCTCGCATCCATCGGCTACCCGCGGCCCTCACCAGGTCATCTGTCCACCTTGTGGGAGGCCTTCCAAGGCGACGTCTTCCGGTACGCGGTCGCCACTCCAGAACTTTTCGGCCCCATCGACCATCTGTTCTGCGAGCTATGTGCCCACTGCCACTTCAGTTTGGCGATCCTTCGGGCTATGTAACCTTGGTTGTTTTTTTCTATCTAAATTGCACTCGTTCAAACACGACACGGTTCAGTAATACGATAGTGAACGGTCAGAACCCAGCTTCATTTTACCAGCGAAAATGTTTTAATTTTTTAAAAGCTGCTTTTACAAGTCTTTGTGCTCGCTTGCAGGTAAATGATTCATTAATTGGATGTCAGCGGAGAATGTTGAACTCTTTTTTATGAGCACTTCATACGTTTTAATCTGCAAAGTAATTCTGTTCAATATACTTGACAAACACCGTTTTTGTAAAAGCAAAATCGTGAGTTCATTTTCAAATTACGATGAATTCAGTGCAGATTCTGTTCTCCATAAAATTATAAAATAATCAAAGCCGTTTTAAGATTATATTATTCAGAAAATGGGGTCGAGCCCAACATGGTACAAGGCACCATTGGGCTAGTTTCTTTGGAAGCGAATAAACAGCCCATATACCACCAGGGTTGCAGATGTTTGATAGTAGTGGCTCTATGTAAAATACTGGTATTCAGCTGCATCCGTTTTGACTGGTAGTCGACCCTAACATTATTGGAAAAGGCTAGGCAGATGATGAAACAGCCCTTGATTCATATCGTAAGTGAATTACCAGGCTCTCTTAAGTTAATTTCATCTTTTAATACATCAAGCAATCATCGCACTTATCTACCTTTTTTTAAGGATGGGAATTCATCAAATGGCTTCTTCCGATCTGGGTGGATCGGAAGGGCGTGTCAGACTCTTACTGACTAAAACCCATCCGTGTTCATTCTAAAGCCCTTTGCGTTCCAGGGCCGCGGTGACTCTTTCGAACAAATTCCGCAACCCTGGCAGGGCATATATCTACCTAGGCAACCCCTAAGTTAACAAAAACTAATCCAACGCTAAATTATCTTCCAAATCTAAGCAAACATCTTGAATTCCAATCTAGGGCGGTATTTTAGCTCACGATGTTCGACCTTGCTTTTCTCTTGGAGACTGTACTTGCTGAACTAAAAGATAAGGTATATAACATTACCTAGATAGTGCCACTCTAAACCCATTTAGCTCAAGGAAGAACATACTACAGTTGCTACGTACTCAATTCTAGATAGAAGCGTAATGGTTCGAATAAAAAATGTTCCCCAAGAGATGTTCGGATCGAGACGAGTAATATAGTAACAGTATAAAATATAACGGTTAGCCGTCTGCGGTCGATTTATGTGTTTTATGTGGTATTGCCGACGAGAAGCAAAAACTACTTCAGTGATGTTTTGAAAAAACATCAAGGTGAGCGAAATTTATTGAATTTTCTTTATAATACTGTTAGAGAAAAGGAATTGTCGCAAGCTTCTTTACTGGCTGAGAAGGATAGGTAAAGAAGAATGATTTTTCTGTTAGTAAATTTTTAAAAGTTCGCTTTTAAAAATTTACTTGCATTGGTGATTCGAAGATCTTAGGTAGGAAGATCAAAAGAAGAATACGATTCCATATTCCTACAGCGTGATTATCATAATTTCATTACTTTTTAACATTATTTACATTTGCATACAAAACTATTTTTTTCATAGGAATGTTATTTAAAAAAACTATTATTTCTGTTTCCTTTGTCTTTGTTGCTGTACGTTTTTGTCTGTGTTGAATAAATGTTTTATATTCTCATATTTCTTTTGGGTTTCATCTAGCAAAAGACAAGCAGAAATACTAGCAAAAGACACTGAACATGTGTAAAATACTTTCAGTTTTCAGTTATAGAAGGTATGATTAGTATTCCCACCGTTATTCAACCCCCAGAATAATGATAATAACATCAATACCGTCACTTGACAGCCATTATATACAAACGCATTAATATATATCGTACGAAACCGCCGTATCATTCATTAAGGAAACACTAATGACGTTATTAATTATGCTTGTTTAGCATCGCGAGTAATTAGGATTACGAGTACATAATATGTTTATTTCGTCATTCGCTGTTTTAAATGATAAATGATATTTATTTTGCAAGTAGGTTAAACATAACACTTTTACACGTCAATCTTTTTTGGTCATTTTAAGCTAGATGAGGCCGGTACTATAATTCATTATACTATGTGGAGACATCGATACGACAATAAATGAAAACACTGGCAATACTGGTTCATAGGGATATTTTGAAACTATTTTAAATCCTGTCACTGAAATTAAAAATAACCTTTCCAATTGCATAATACGTCAAAAAAACTCAAACTAGTCAAGGATAGTGACTACTACTCTGACGAAATATTCCAAACAGTCTGTTGCAGTTAGTGACATAAAAGACAACATATTCGTATGAACTAGTATTGCCAGTGTTTTGATTTATTGTCATGTCGTCGTCTCCACCCTGTATAAGTGTTTTTGGTAGACAAGACAGGTTTCTTTCGAATTAGACCGTGTAGAGTAGGCGTGTAGAGTTTCTTTAAGGGATTTTGAGATAGTTTGGGGTTACACTACTTGCCTAGATTTGTAAACATTATCTCATTTTTTTTACCCAACTGCGGGCAGTGCCTAAAATATAGTCTTTTGTATTTCCTGTGCGTGTTCCAAAAACTGTCAAAAATAATGCCAGTTCTGCTCACTAGATGACCACAATTTCTGTTTTACAAAACAACTCCCCTGTTACTACGAGAGGAAAAGTCGGCAGATAGTACACCCACATTTATAACTACCTTCGCCAGTTTAATGCAATCAACCGGGCACTCCAAACTCCAGGCTAATATGCTACTGAGGAATTTCTATTGAACACGATACAGTGCGTTGAAAACACGCGTGACGTCACTGTGATGGTACAAATTGTACCAGCAACGTGACGTCACGCGTGTAATATTTTTTGGAGATGTATCTGACGGACATATTAGATTTTTTTAGTAAATACCCTATTATGACTTAAAGACAACTATGAAGTCTTAAAACGATCGAGTTTCCGCTCCAAGATAGAGACGAAGCTATACATAGCGTATAGCACTATCCCTTTTACATCGTCGGAATTGGATGTCACCTGCACCAACGAAGCGTCGTTCAGTAGCAAGACATGACTAAACCCGTTGAGAAATAAAAACAAGATATGTATTACGAATACTTACAACTATGTTTACTAGTGGAAAAATGCCATCAGCTGTTTATCGTACCAGGTACACTTGAGTATGAGTCAAGCGTGGTAATTTAATGTTTTTGTACGGACTTTGAGCGTAACCATATTTTTCTATTGTTTATCCTTGTAGGTAGATTGTAACAAATGACTGAGTTGCAATAACAGCTATATCTTTAGAAACTTAATCTTTTAGTTAGCTGGTTTTCTCTGGTTATGGCAGTATGCGGTTGAACTATGTGAAATACTGGCTGGAAAGTAAGGAGATTTTGAGCCGGTCTGCTCAGGGTACGACCGACGAGTACTTCACGTAACACCCATGCGCATTATGTGTCAATAGAGACATGGATTGGTGATTATTTCGTACTAAAATGATAAGACGTTGGAAAAGTATTGGTGCTGATACACCCACGCACAACGAATCGCATATGTAAATCTAAGTGCGGAAGAGTCCCTACTCCAGAGATGGGACTATTTGTGCTGATTACTCTTGAAGCGAGTTGTCTTTACCCTCTCAATTCATAAACGAGACGTTTTTGTATGTGTTACTATCACTACAATACTTCTTAAAATGAAAGAAAGAACAGTGACTTGAAACTCAATTCCTTTTGGCATTCAACCCTTAGTAACCATTTTCGCAACGCCACAAAGAACCATCATACTCAGGGCCCCATAATTTTGTCGATTCACGTCATACTGGCCGGATGGTGGGTTGAGTTGAGTGTACGAAGTGACGATTGTAAGGTCATCAACCCGACCTTGCGTGGTGATTACAAGATAACATTGTTTTTACTACTTATTTTCTAGAAAATTAGCTGTGTATTCGTAGAATTGTATGAAATAACATTACGTTACAATCAATCAATCAAAATCAAAAGTCATTTATTCTAATTAGGCTGAGTGCCAGCACATTTTGAACGTCAAAGTTCTACATAAAGACAGTCCCCCAAAACGCTCACCCGTCACCACTTCCTAGTGTTTTAGTTAGGAAGAAAAGGCGCAATAGCTTCGTCTCTCTCTTAGAGCGTAATCTCGATCGTTTTAAGACTTCATAGTAGGGCCCCAGGATCCCACGCTCGGCGCTAGCCTGTGCGACCACCGGACCAACGAGGCACTTGTTACAAGATAAAATAATAATGACGATATTCATCAAACATTCTCAACGATACCGAGAACCATTAATATTTGAGTGACATTGGCACAAACAAAACTTTTTCCTCGATAAAACCACTTTAGAAATGATTGTTCTACTATTCATATCGCTTCGCTTATCCCTAAACGAAAAGTTGACATCATAAAATATTATTTGTTTTTACTACGGAGAATATGACTAATATTTTTATAGTAGGTAGGTATATTAGGTGTATTATGTGTAGGTAGTTTAAAAAGATCTTCCTTAACTGTGGAAGACAGATAGGTAGGTTTGGCGAAATGCGAATGTTCAAATGATTTGGTCAAAGAATAGATAATTACTGTTTGTGCTATTTAGTCGACAAACCAACAGTTTTAGACGTAACATAACGCCTGCAATCCCCTATGGGATAGGCAGAGAACCAGTTTAACCACATTTCGACAATTATTATTATATTATATTATTATTATTACAGGCCTGGGAATCAAACACAGTAATAACTTCCAGACGCACCCGGTGACACACGATATACAAGACAGTTTCTAGAATGACTTCGAAAAAAAGCAACATAAAAAATAACAAAATGCTAAATGATCGTTTAGCGTCTCCAATGGTCTAGAAAGCTCCATGATCTATCAAAAAAACTACGATCAATTGCACTCAATTGTCTCAACAACTGCCATCATCACATCTCAGCGAGTTTTATTACTTTTCCATCGTAAATATTTGCATCTCACGGACGTACACATCAACACTGACTGGCAATAGTGACTGTAGATAATGTATGAGTCACAGAGCATTGAGACGCCTCCGCGGGCACCACTAGGCTAGCGGAGGCATTATCAAAACTTTCATGAACCAGCGAGACAGTGGATGTCTTCATTTACACGTAGAAATTGACGGCCCCAGACAGTTCTGACTATTGCTATGATAGACAAAACCGCAGAAACCGTGCATTTTTTTTATCGGTATTAAGAATATCCTCGACTTTCTGCCTGCAATAGTGTAGCTTTCTTCTATCACTGAAAGAATTTTCGCAATCGGATCAGTAATTCCAGAGATTACCAAATACATAAACAAAAGAACAATAGGGTATTTCAAAGGATTTTTTTTTTAAACATTTCTCGAAACCTATAGAAAAGATAAGACGCAGTAAAAAAAAAGTAAGATTAAATATATCTAAAAAGATTACGAAGTTTAAAAATCTATGATAGACAATTAGACAGCACTAAATGCGTGTGACGTCACTTGCACACAATACAGACATTTGCATAATACAAATAGATGCATATCTTCAAAGCAGTGTATCTTCTATATTAATCCACAGATTTGATTTATTTTTCGTAACATCTCTCAAGTACCTTTTTTTTTTAGGATGGGAAATCATCATATGACTTCTTCCGCTCTGGGTGGAGCGGAAGGGCGTGTCAGACTTACTGACTAAAACTCATCCGTGTTCCTTCTAAAGCCCTTTGCGTTCCAGGGCCGCGGTGACTCTTTCGAACAAATTCCGCATGTATTTAGAAATATATATAAGTATGTTTATCAGTTGTCTGGTTGCCATAGTACAGGCTCTGCCTAGTTTGGGATCGGATGACCGTGTATGAGTTGTCCCAGGATATATATATATATAGGATATATATAATATAATTCCGCAACCATCTCTCAAGTACCTAAGTATGCATTCATGTAGAGATTTTTGACAGTACTGTCAAATACCTTCTATAGTTTACCTCTTCATTATATTACATGGTTAATGGTTCATGGCGTTTCTGCCAGCACGGCAACGCGATTTCAACGTATATATGAGTCAATGAGGACAATCGCTTGTAGTGTTGATATCTCCGCTCGTCGTAATCCGGTCAGGCGATTGAGGAAATATTTCGGTGAATTGTAACCATCCTTAATTTTTTTCCTGGTATAGGTGTGGATTAAACCCGAATATGCAGTACCGTATGAAATAAAAACTGCATTCAAGTCTTCGACGGGGTAACAGTAAATTAGCGGACGAATGCAAAGTATGATAAATAATGATTGGTTTGCCGAATTGATGAAATTTACCGCAAAAGGAGGTCTACAAATGGTAACAGCGGACGACTTACAAGTATGTCCATGGTTTGAAGTGATCGAACCGAGGCAAACACTCATGGTTTCTGAGATACCTACTTTATAGGACGTTTATCTGCCCGTTAACGCTATTTGTGGTTAGTGATTAACGGACAGATAAACAACCGACAAAGTAACTCAGAAACCGGGTATTAGTGCCCTAAAAACATCGTGACAAAACTGGTATATCCTAAAACCAAATTATCGAAGATATGAGACATCCCGACATCCACCAATTCGCAGTGAATGGAGTAATTCACCACATGCACCATGTGGTGAATTACGATACTCCCACTCAGGAGGCCTGTCTCGACAATATTATAGGCTGATATGATGATACCACAACACGCGTATTCTACTCCGTATCACCTACGGACTTACGATTAGTTCTGAACCCGAACTAAGAATGAATGACAACACGATTTGACAGTAACGGTCAAATCGTGTTGTCATTAATTCTTAGTGGTAAGGTGATACGGTCTAGGATACGCCCACAACTAAAGCCCGAAACTACGTACTTCGGGCTTACAGAGTAGCCCTCCAGAAACCAGTAATTTCAGTGTGCACTCATGTTTTAGAAAAAGGACCTATAAACCTCTTATGTAGAGTCCTCTATAGAACGCAAAAAAATATTTTTCAGGGGGATTTAAAACCATGGACACATCGTGGGCGGATCGAAGATAGCAATACGATATCTAAGGTTCAATGCCATCAAAGTGACGGCGAAACGGTAAAATTGAAAATCAACTTTAGTTGCCTTCAAATACGGCATAAATATTTAAATGCTAAAATTTGCTGGCCCTTAATTGCGACATAAACTGAATGCATATAATATTACCGACTAACAAATAACTTTATAAGATTCAGACAAATATAAAAAAATCAGTTTAGTTCTGGCTGTAAAACTAGGTAGATATCTGAAAAGACGGTCAGTGGCTAGACTACCAAACATAGTTTGGGAAGTGGCGGGGTAAGTAGGGTATCTGAAAAGCCAAAACTGACTGACACATAAAATCAGTCTGGTTAGGAACTTTTACATTTGATCAGATCATCTTCCTGCCCTTGTCCCATGTTAATCAGGGTTGGTGTTCCCCTGCCAACCATCATGCTATCATTCACGTTCACTTTCATATATATACGGACACTAGTATGGTTTTATTTCTTACCGTTTTGTATGTCTGAAGGACCTACCTGAGTTTTCTTCCACCAAATTTGATATAAATGGAGAGTTACGGGCAGTAACCATTCAAATTATCTTTCTATAACACTCAACAAAATGTATTTTCGACAGTAACACAACTAATAATTTCCGTACATAACAAAACATAGTTACCTACTATGTGCTAAATGCCTGGATGAGGTCACCATAACAAAAATATGTATGACCTCAAATATGTGGTAAGTAAGTTGATAGAATAAGGTAAGTACTGACTTTAATTATATTTTGAAACAGGAATGTTGGCTACCTAAATTAAAAGTAAAATAATTATTTTCAAACCTAATCCAAAGACCATAAAGAGGAAAATATTACAGAAAACCATATATTTGTCTCTATAAATAATTGAGAATTAACAAATAAAATGTTACCAGAGCAAAAAAATTTACCTACCTATTTGTAAAAATGCAAGACAAAATAAGTTTAATTTATTACCCTATTTTACTTATTTATGCAAACATAAAATATGTAAATATAAAATTAGCAATGCAAAATGATAAAGAAAGGATATAATATGTAGGTATAATAATAAAATACGTAAATAAGTCCCGTAACTAGAACATCAGAGTTTGATAGAAAGTAAGAAATGTTAATAAAGTCACTCACTAGACTAAGTCCTCTCCAATCATTGAGTGTGATTCTTAGTTTACAAACACTCACAGCTCTATTCCATGGTAAGCAGAAACCCGCCTACAGAATGCCACCAACCCTTACATACTAGGGAATATGTAATATATAAGGATCTTTGACTCGCTAAAGCAAGATTGCTCCATCATCAACTTTGTCTCTGTCATCTATGACCTAGACTAGAGTCATGAGCAAACCCATCTCAAATGAAAAAAAAAAGTTCATCCTTGTTGGTTCACATTAGTTTGAAGAAGTACTTCAATAGTTGAAGTACATTAAAGTAGAAGTTTGTGGCTAGCAGCCTGCTTTCCAATTTTTCTTTTTGATTAAAATCGCATATTTGACTCGCTACATAAAGATGCTTGAATTGCACTGTTAGTGGCACATGAAGAATTCTCTAATAGGATTACATAGTCTGCAAAAATACCTCAATGAGTTTGAACTACTGTTGGTGAATTTTAATCATTGCACTGCTAGAAAAATATATTTCAGCTCTTACATACCAATTCAAAATCTTGTGTGGATATTATGGTCAATGTTCAAATACATCTTAATGTAACATTAAAATAAACCAACTTAACTGTTAGCAATTTGAAATAAATTTTATGAAATACTATTAAAACATTTTGAACTTGACCTAAGATCAAGATTTTTTAAAAGTTAATGTGTATAACTAACCTAACAGATGATCAAAACAATAAACAATTAGTTAATGATGTTGTTTGTCAAGTTTAAACAATTTAAGGAAATATTTAAAAGTAATCGATATATATAATTATAGTCACGTAAATTGTTCTTAACTTTTCAATAAATATTGATGTTTTAATTTGAATCAAGATGAAGAAGTGTCGATAGTAAATTAAAATGTTGCGCTTGCCGGCATCGATTGTTTGTAAACAAATAACATATGACACGGCCGCCAGTTTACTATCGTCTTTATACCACAAAAATCTACATAATATCGTCATGGATATACAAAAAAAACAGCAAAATCCACTCCGAAATAACCGAGAAAACCGTATTGATATGCTACGAAGAAACTAAGTTAAAATACCATGTGGTCGATTATCGCGCCAAAATTTGACAATAGTTTTCGCTTTCAAGATTACGACGTTATATTTGTTGTCATATATTTATTACCCCCAGAAAAAGGATTCTCATAATTATTTCTTGCAGGCAGAAGCCAAATAATAAATACTTTCCGAAATTATTCAATTTCCTGCGAAATTATACCGCCCCTAGCGGTGAAAATAAGAAACATAACGTAATGGCCGACACACAGTAGTTTCCGATGACTTAACATCTAAATGCGCAAAATACTTACGCTTTCCTCCTCTTTTTCCATTCCAGAAGGCATCTGAGGTACTGCACGGTTAATCGCCGAGTAGTCCGGTAAATCCGGAAGCTCCTCGGCGAGGTATATGGGCATTGGTTTGGACGCATCCAGGGCCCTCGCCCTAAACGAGAGCTTCGACATTTTGTTGACAGAACAAAACACGCTAGCGTCGACACAAAAATGCACTTATAAAACACTTTATAGCTCCACTAGGAGGTCCCAAGGGACCTTAAACTGAACTTTGCACACTCTAGTTCGTTCCCATGATTAATTTTTGCACGCACTCAGTCACAATTAATGAAAAACAATAACGAAACTTTACATATTGAGCGTACTTTACAGAAAGCCATCATGGCGGCTTTCCGTTTGGCGGACGACCATGACCAACTTCCACCTAGTACGACGTGCGCGGGAAGGAAACACGCGGGATCAATTCCATCAATTTTTGTACTTTTATTAATTTTATTCTAATATTGTAAAAAATTTTCACTAATTAATAAAATTAAATTAAAAAATGAATATTTACTTTATAATATTGATTTGTAAATGATGTTTAGATTAATTTCTTGAAAAAGTACAGAAATGACGCTGGAAGTTACTTGTCAAATCATAGACTAGACCATTCTACATGTTACGTTTCTTTTTATGCAATATCATTTTTGCCGAAGAGATAAAAGTTTTTTTCAAAATTTGAAGGAAAATTAATTGGTTTATGTAACTTAATATGTGAAATATAATATAAAATACCGTTACCATAATATTTGAGGTTTTGAATTTGATTGAATTTGTTTTTTTAAACAAATAGCCATAGACTGTAGACTTTTGGCAAAGGAAAAAATTCCATTTGGTCACAAATATTTCCTTTTGATGGAGATTTACGAAGCAAACAAACACATATATATTTTGTTAACCACCGCTGATATTCGGCACCGTTTATTAAAATAGTGAAATATTCTTTTGGTTATAAATAAATATAACTTCGTTACCGCCATTTTCAAAATGATCATTTTTTATGAAACTACCGTCGACCGCTATAATCATTATGGTAACAAAAGTTGCTAAGTGTAGACATAGCGACTTTTGTTGCGGGCGACTTGGTAACTCTATATGGTCTAAAATAAGTAGGTAAATACACCCTGAAGAAGTACCTACCTCACTTTTTAGTCAAACGTCGAAAGTAAAATAATGTGTTTCGGGATTTCTAGTCTATCCTAAAAGCGACTAAGGCAAATTCGGTCAAAAGTCGATGAGTACTGCACTTATTTGTTTGCACTTGTGGTTTTTGCATACGAGCCTATTAGGCTAATAATAATACCACAGAGTTAGGCTCAGCCTAACTCTGTGGTATTATTATTATTTAATGACTTGCCTAAACAAGTAGCAGAACATAGGGCCAAGGGCGTACCCAGCTAGGGGCAGGGCCTATCCACCTAGAAGAAAAAAAACCATCAATTTCAATTCTTAAATAAAATTAAAACTTTAAGCCTTCATTAAAAATGTGTTGCTCTGTTCAAAATTAAGTTCTCATCTTTTTACTCATTAAGTATTTTTTATTAGATATTTATTTAATTATTTTGTCCAGAAAATAATGCCCGCGACTTCGTCCGCGCGGATTTAGTAGGTACTCATAAACTTCAAAGCCCCCTCTACCCCCTTTTAAAGGTTAAGCATTTCTGCTGCTGATTCTGTGGTCTCAGGATCAGCGCAACCATTCACCCCTTTTCGCCCCTTTAGGGGTTTATTTTTGAAAAATCCAAACATTTGTTATTCTTATTTTTATGCCGTGTTTCAACTTCATCGGACCAAGCATTGAGATTCTCCTCAGTTTGCTCCAACCGCAACATGAAATCATCAAATGACTTCTTCCGCTCTGGGTGGAGCAGAAGGGCGTGTCAGACTCTTACTGACTAAAACCCATCCGTGTTCCTTCTAAAGCCCTTTGCGTTCCAGGGCCGCGGTGACTCTTTCAAACAAATTCCGCAACCCTGGCAGGCTCTGGCCCTAGCGGGCCCCGTCTTCTTTGCTGATATCTCTTTGAGGCGCGCGTGAAACACAACGCGCCATCGACCCGGGCCTGGTGGTGATCGGACAGCGAGCCACCCAACGCTCGCCGTCCGCAGGCCCGACCATTTTTTTTAATAATATGTCTGCCGCGGTCCGTTTCTACTTTTTAATACACCAGAGCAGTTTCTAGCATAAGAATTAAGATAGTGGGGATGGGGGATCTTTACATCGTCATTTATTTGGTTAAAACTAAAAATTACATATCCACATACATACAGTTCTGTTGTACAACGTGTAACAGAATAAACGTAATACCTGAAAAGGGGTAATTGTACTCATCATTATGAACAACTTTTACTATGGATCCAGTCCATTTCTTTTCGCGATTTCAGTGTTGGTCCCATAGGTCGGCGGCGCGGCGGCGCGGCGGTCCGGATCCGGACCGCGGTCCGCCATTTGGTGACCCCTGTAATATAGAATTCTGTCGTGTCTATCAAGGGCCGTCCATCTAGTGCCAAGTAGACGTACTACACTACGTAGGATGTGCTGAATATTCCCAGTCGCCCCCACATGGATTGCCTGAACTGGGAAGATATTGCTCCCTCTACACTACGGCGTGGATCGCCAACCAACTAATTTTATTGTTAAGACAAAATTTATTGTAAATATATAATTTGATTCTCTGTGACTGATGACTAGCTTTTGTTAGGTATTTTAATTTATTGTAAATACTTTGATTATATCTGTGACACGAATTTACACCAGGTTTTATGATTAATAATAAAAAGTGATTAAAAGCAACTACGATGAATAAAATTTTGTTTATATGTCCCTAATAATATCACTTATCTACTAATAAAACCAAGTTGAAAAAGTCTGACCGCCAACACCCTCATCACGGCCATAAGACAGACAGCGATGACGGGGTTTGGCGACGTCGCAGTGTATAGCGATTTGAAGAGGCGGCAATAACTTCCCAGGCCCCATCCGGTGGCAAGTGGGAGTTTTATTCCCGATTGCCATCTGGTGGCAACCCATGTGGGGCCGACTGGGAATATTCGGAATGGACGCGAACGAACGCCCCGCCCGCTCCCCAACTAGTCGACGGCTCAGTGCATATTCGTTTGCCATGGAGCACAACAAACTGCGAAACAGGAATGAGCTGCCCCCCCCCCCCCC
>NDFZ01005257.1:225907-328108 GCA_002192655.3 Mamestra configurata
ATAGGGCACCCCGACACGGATTGGTAAGATAACCAATCCGTGTCGGGATGCACTATATACTTGATCACGTCAGCAATATTTTTTAAGTTTTTATTTGCATAAATGTTTTTAGGGTCGTGGCAATATATTTCACTGTTGCTTAGGTACTCACTGTGCGCGGTCTTTCATGGTTTAGTTGAGAAAAACCCGAAGAGAAAGTATCGCGCGAGTAAAAAGTGCCTTTTATGGCCTAATGAAAATAAACGTTTTGAAAAAAAAATAGGAGGGGGTTAAAAATGACTTAGGTGCTCACGGAGTAACTTTGACTACTCTCTACTCCAAATTTAATCTCGGTTGATAACCCATCGTTAGTGATAGATCATCTGCTGTTTTTAGAAAATGATCAATGGACTTAACTGGGTATAGACGTAAAAGTCATTATCCTGTAATTTCCCAGTTGATGGGGGATTAGAATAAAAAAAAAACAGCCCACAGCGAGTCGGACTTGCGCGCAAAGGTTTCCGGACGAATCACATTTGTATCATATTTCTTTAAAACCATAGACTTTTTAAAGGTATTCCTGGAATGTATAGGTACATTAACATAACATAACATAGAACTAAATGTATTTTCAAAAGTTTAGGCTCAGTCATTTCGGAGAGAAGGTTGGGGAATAGTAAATTTTCGTCTATTTTCTTTATTAATTTCAAAACGATTAATATCTTGGAATCCATACTTAGGTACCTATATGGTCCCGTTTTTTATGCCATGGTGAGGTCTCGAAAGGTTTTAAAAGGAAAAAATAAGTGATGTCAGAAACACTAAGAACAAATCAAAATGGTTATGTCACCGGAAAATGGCAAATTCCGTAAGATTATAAAATAACTTGAGAGATTGTAAACTCTCGATAAATTGTCAACTGAACACTTGGAATACTATTTTACTCATCAAAATTTGGTAGTCTACAATTAATAACTCCGTGTCGGTTCGAGAAATTGTGGACTGACATAAACTGGCCACCAATCAGCACTCTGTTCTACAATTTACCTGTATTGGTGTGATAGTTAAATTCGAAACTTGGCCCCTCATATCTGAACAGACCAATGAGAGCCTTGTTTCCAGGTTTACTATCACACGAAAACGAACAAATTGTAGACTTTTGTGCTCTGATTGGTCGCCATTTTATGTCAGTCCACAATTTCTCGGAATTACTTCGAGATATTATAGACTATCAAATTTTGCTGCGTAAAAAAGTATTCCATATGTTCATTTGACAATTTATCGACAGTTTACAATCTCTTAAGTTATTTTATAATCTTACAGAGTTTGCCATTTTCCGGTGACAGATATACATATTAGAAAAACACCATACCTACTGATTCAAATTTTAAAAGGTTCTGGAAAAACCACCAATAGATTGAATCCCAGGCCGTGTACCGGTGAGCGTCGATGGGACTTTCTGCCCTAATGCCATCGCAGAGGTGTTCAAAACAAAATTAACTGTGGGGTCTCCGCTGGGACCGCCGTGTCGGGAACTGTTATCCTAGCAAAGGAAATAAGATACATAACACTAGTTAACAAAATTTAACTACCTATTTCTCTGTTGCCGTGGACTTTGTAGTTGATAACGTTTACTTTTGTCCCGTTATTTTTTCAAATCTACCCTCAAAAAAAATTGAGCATCTCGAATTGCTTTGTTTTTGAATTTTATAAATTACTAGCTTTTGCCCGCGAATTCTAACGCGCATAGCCCGTTTTGTCCCGTTCCTGTAGGAATTTCGGGAAATCCTCTCTTAGTGCTCCCCTACACTCCCTAAGGATATGCAAAATTTCAACTTTCTACGACTTTCGGTAGGCGTTGTCTGTCAGTCACTCAGTAACGAAAGAGTTTTATACATATTGTTCGTTGATAACGTAGGTAGGTACATTTTTACTGTTTCAGAAATAATATCTAAGTTTTTGCGATATGAATAGCTCAAGCAGATGTTGTATAACCATTCCTAATTGTTTTGCTATATTTATGGAGGAGTTAGTTAGAAATACCTATTTTCTGTATTTTGGATAACATGAGATTTCAAATGACTTTTTCCGCTCCGGGTGGAGCGGAAGGGCGTGTCAGACTCTTACTGACCAAAACCCACCCGTGTTTCTTCAAATGCCCATTGCGATCCAGAGCCGCGGTGACTCTTTCGAACAAATTCCGCAACCCTGGCAGACCTCTCCACGTCTTAACGACCTAACGAATGTCACGTATACATGACAAGCAAGCGCGTGCCCTGTACGTCAAACGTCACAAGTATGTGACAAAAAGTACCTACGGCGAATTTGTGGCTTGGCGTCGGGGGCACGCCGATGCGTTTATGCTCTGGCGTTCAAAGGGTGATGTTGGGTAGCTATACATGTAGTAGATATTGGTACATTAAGGAACTAAATGAAACATTTTTTTTTTTAAATCGACCACTAAAAACGACAAAAAGGTTTAAGGTATTTACACATACAATCATTTACAGGCAGAACCCAAGGTAATAAAAGTAGTCATACAATGCGACAACCAGAGACGTCCCTCAAAAACTGATCACACACCTACTCAGGTCCATGATTGACCTGTCCCAAGTAACGGCTCCGTGTGCCGGCACAAGTCAGGTACATTGAGGACAATGAGCAGGAAATAATGATTGTCTAACCGCTGAGAGAGGCTATTAATAATCTTAACTACCCGACACACGGGTGCAAACTTTAAAAGGTTTGTACAGGCTATTGGAGTTTTAAACAGACTTACCCTCGGCCCCAACCGCAGCCTACTGTTTGGAACATGGCCGTGACTACAGCCGACGCCAATCACTTCCATATTTGGTACATAATTAGTACTCAATTGGTACTAATTAGCATTCGAACAACAGAATCGGTACCTTAGTAGTTTTCGACAAAATCGACTTTGAAGGTGGTCTGGCGGTTGGCTCGCTGTCCGATCACCGCCAGGCCCGGGTCGATGGCGCGTTGTGTTTCACGCGTGCCTCAAAGAGATGTCAGCATAGAAGACGGGCCACGCTAGGGCCAGAGCCTGCCAGGGTTGCGGAATTTGTTCGAAAGAGTCACCGCGGCCCTGGAACGCAAAGGGCTTTAGAAGGAACACGGATGGGTTTTAGTCAGTAAGAGTCTGACACGCCCTTCCACTCCACCCAGAGCGGAAGAAGTGACTTGATGATTTCCCAACCTTAAAAAAAAAAAGCAGAACTATATATACTATGCGCCGAAAAAGGGGGCATGCTACAGCTATTCTAAGTATACTAATAATTAGTACCCTTATATGTGATTAATTTCGTAAAAAAAATAACTATTTTTATACCTTCTGTTTTTATATAAATATCATTAAAGAGCGATAGTATTTCGTATTTAATTATTTTCTACTAATTTTTATTCGACTTAACTACCTACACACGTCATTAACATAGGTGTCACATTCCGTGGCTAACGATAGGTGATTTAATACAACACTGAGGGTGTTGTATTAAATTAAATACCTACAGATATTGAACTGCTGTCAATTTTTTTTTCTTAATATGTACTTAGGTAGGTACACACCTAAGTCGTAAAAAAAATCTGAATTTTCGGTCACTATAACTTCTTTACAAGTACTAATTTTTGTATAAATTTGGGAAAAGATCACGGAGTTTTTAATAGGAAATCTTGAAATGAAAATTTAACACCGTGACTACCGCCACCCCACCAATGGCATGATATATCTCGTAAACTACTGCCTACTAATTTTGAATTTTAGGTACTAATTTTATTTTGCAGGGTACTAATTTTCTATGTAGGTTTGAGGAAAGCGTCAAGCTCCTCAAACTTGGAATCAACGTTGAAAGTCGTGGTCCTGCTGAATGAGCGCGCGTAAGTAATCATCGTTGATTTCTCGGTAAATACAAATGTTTCAGTTCTGATTTTTTTACGAAAAGATTCACATTTAAGGGTACTAATTATTTGTATACTTAGAATAGCTGTAGCATTTTTCGGCGCTCATGGTGGTCCTGCTGAACGGAGCATGACTACCGCCGCACCACCTTCGTAGTCGGTTTTATCGAAAACTACTAAGGTACCAATTCTGTTGTTCGAGTACTAATTAGTACCAATTGAGTACTAATTATTTAATTATTACGCAAATATGGAAGCGATTGTCGTTGGTGGTCCTGCGGTAGTCACGGACGTGTTGTTTATATGTTTACTAAATTTAGACTTAATCGGTCCAGTAGATTCGTAGCAAATTGACTGTTACAGACGGACAGACACGAGTGATCCTATAAGGGTTCCGTTTTTCCATACGGACGTACGGAACCCTAATAAAACAAAGAAATAACCAATGTCATGATATTTATTGTATAAATTATAATACAGTGGATAATTTAACATTCATTAATTAAATACAGGCGAGTTTATTCTAATGCGGTTTTATATTCATATTCAAACAAATAGTTTTATCTATGTTTATAGTGACTTTCATACTAAGTAGATTTTGCTAGGTTATTTTTTTGGATAAATTGCACTGCAAAATTTTCAACATTATAATTTCCTAGAATGTTATATGTTTTATCTCCATATTTCGTGATAATGTCACCTTTCCATATTAAGATATTATCTGTGATACAGTGATGCTCGTTTTAACTAACGCGTAAATAAAGCCCTGAAACATATTAGTTACTATGCACTGTTAGATTTTCAACTCTGGGCGTTGAGCTGCCCATTCATTTAGTTTAGGCATTAATTTAGATATTCTCATTAGTAAAAACTTTAGAGTTAAGTATAAACAGTATTATGGAGATGCCTTGGTCCAGAAGTTGCTCAGCTTTTCAATGAATAATAACAAATATAAATAACCTCACAGTGCAATTTCCAATTCTCCAGACGAAATCGTCAATACAGTGAAAAAATATGTAGGTATATATAATTTTTAGTGTGTGCAATAATAACGTTACTTAAAATTTAGTAAATTCGCTTAAATATATTCATGTTGGTTCTGTTAAAAGATAAAATAAATTAAAAATCCAGGACGATGTAAATTAGATAATTTCCTTTTATATTAAAAAAAAAATATATTCAAATCATGGAAACATTACTCTAAAACATTTTGCTAAAAATAATTTTTAAAGATCTTTTTCAAATTCAATTTTAGAATAGACATAAAAAAAAACAAATTTTGTTATTTCATAAATGCGTGTTGCCATGTAAAAAAAGAATCAAAATATAAATGAGAGTATAAAAAAACCGTAGATTTTGTACAAATTAATATTTCAATTAGGTATCTTAACTAGTAATATGCATAAAATTCAAATGTCATATGCGAGTGACACTTCATTAGTTTTTTTTTAATCGCCCAGCATTGGGGCTGTGGGCAATCTTTCAATTGGCCAGGCGGAGGTAATGTCATTCATTATGACAGTTCAATAACATCCATTGTCCACAACGTTATAAATAGGATGTTGAGCAAACAACGCTTCAAACATTTATTACGAAATGGACAAGGCATTTCCTTCGGTTTGTGTTAAAACTTTATTCAACAGATATCTCTCGCATACCACCTCCATGTTAACTAAACTATATCTTAACATTCACAAAGTAACAAATCGACCACACTTACATACAATCATAACATAACAAAACATACTATTTAACATTACTTATAGTTTCTTCACTCAGTGCATTTCTCTGTATCAATTTAATTTTTAAACCATCGATTTCTCAAAATCTTATTGCGAGAAAGAGAAATAGCTATTAGTGCGATAGCTTCGTCTCTTTTTCGCACTGAAATAATGACATGTAATCAGAATACAGCTGTATTCTGAGGAAATGTATTAATTTCATATCAAGCCTCCTTCTCTACGAGATAATTCAGAAATCAGAGGTTTCAAATTGTTTTTATCAGTTGTTTCATATGAGCATAACATGCCACTTTTAGACCATTGCAGCGAAGATTTTATTAATAACCAATTCACCACACAAGAGCAAATCATGATAATTGATTGCAATCATTGAAAATTTGATAGTTGAATGTTGATTGCCATAAATAATAATGCTTTTATTCACTAATTATTTGCATTGCTGTTACAGAGCAAATCAGAAATGAGCTGTCTGTCTGTTTGTCACGTAATCACTGCTAAACAGCTTGACAGATATTGAAAAAGAAAAACGTTGTAGCTTTTTATACATAGTTTATATTAACGTGGTGACTTTGGCCGGGCAGTTTCTAAAGTTAACGCAATTTCATATACAAGCGACTGATTAAAAATAATTAGGCCCATTTCCAACATAAAACAATAAATGGATTTAATACTAAACTTATTTAAAACATAAGTTGTCTATGTAATCAAATGACGACTTAAATTCGTTTGGCGCTAAATTCATTTAGTGATTCGTGGAGTAATTGGGTCTTTATGTCGTTGCCATATCAAAATAGTGATTTTTAGTCTTTCGTGTTATTATACTTTCCTAAAATACATACCTAATATAAACATGGGCATCTATCTTGGTTCTAATAACCTTTTCATTAATCAAGTTATATTTTAGGATAGGACACAACTTAGGATAATTTTCACACATATATTTTTAACATTTGTCATGCGTAAGATACCGAATCGCCTCACCGGCCAGTGCTGGACAGCTTTGTCAACACTTTCCACATATTAACCAGTGTGTGAGTGCCACTATTTACTCAAGGCAAATGTCGGCCCGTGACTAACAAGAGAGGTAATTCAAAAAAGGTGGATTCAAGAAAAATAACACGTTATGTCCCAATATTAACAGGCTTATTTCATACTAAATAGCAGATTCTTTATTCAAAGTTTCGAAAGAGAATTTGAATTCCGGATTCGCTTATTATTATTAGTATTTAAACTAATCATATTTATGCTTATTTTTATTTGAATAAGCCTGTTTGTTTGTGAAATACTACAGACTTTTCTCGAAACCACCTTTTACCTTATGGGTCTTTCTATAACCACGAATGTTTGATCTCTTTGGCTGTGAAAATCGAAACTTTTACTCATTGCAGGGGCACGACTGTTTTAAATCCGTAAAAGCGTGTCTATTCGCAGATGGCGCGATGATTCTACGCTCTTGGGCATTTTAAAAAAGAACGATCAGTTTCTAAATACTCTATTTCACTTCTTGTTAAACAGGGCGGATGAGATGAAATAGTGGAACCGGCATTTAAAAAAAAGAACAAAAACTATTTAATGCATTTTCCCGCCATTTTGTGAATATTGGGTATTTTGATCAATTTCCCCGAAAAAAGACAAAATAGAATAATATATTGAGCAGTAACGTTAGATTTTTCTTGTATTTTTGTACATATTATAATATTATGCTATTTTCAAGCTTAGTAAGCGTGCTAAACGACTTTTTAAGTTATTATTTATAGGTATTTTTAATTGATCTTGCCAATATTGTAATGAAAGCAACATCGTGACATGATTGATATTTATATATCAGGGTGGGAAGTCTAGACACAGTTACCGATCGCCTACCGACCGAATTCGGTCGAGAAGTCCTAAGGCCGCCATTACACAGTCAATCTCGATCGCGATCCACGGATATACCTAATTGATTTTAATCGGGCATCGCATATCGGTCGGATCAGAGATTATTACAAACACCGTTAGTCTATATTAACCTTGGAAGACTATATTCCTTTTTTAGAATCGATGGTTAACTCTTTAAGATTGTTTTGGCCCAGTAGGTGGCTAACTGAAGTGGCAGTGGGCAGGGCACATTGCTCGCAGAACAGATGGTCGATGGGGCCGAAAATTTCTGAACTGACGACCGCGTACCGGAAGACGTAGCGGTGGAAGGCTCCCACAAGGTGGAGCGTCAATTGGTGAGGGTCGCGGGGAGACAATGGATGCGAGACGCACAGGACCGGTTGTTGTGGCGACACTTGAGGGATGTCTATGTCCAGCAGTGGACGTCTTTCGGCTGATATGATGATGATGTTGAGGCTACGTTAAGATTACGTGCAAGATTATAAACTTTCGACACATTGTGAATAGAATTCGAATACACTAAATCCCATCAAAACTTGATAATTTACAGTATGACCGTGTCTTATCTAGAATAAAATTTTACAATCTCGCGCGATGTTTATAAACTAACGGTGTTAGCAATAAGTCGGTTACAACGATTAATCGGAAACATATTTTTTTTAAATCAACTGAATGCGGTGTGAATGACTACTGGTCAATAGTTACATTCAATTATTAAACCAAATATTATTCCCAGTCTTACTTTTGTAACATTATTGGAAAGATCAATTAAAACCAACTATATGTGAAGAAAAATGCCAACAGCTTAATAAAACTTTCTATATTATTTTATTTATTACATAATTCGGTAAAAATGAGTTTTTAAAACGAAAAAGTATCAAGACTTCATAATCACACTAATATTATAAAGGCGAAAGTTTGTGAGTGTGTGTTTATGTTTGTTACTTCTTCACGCGCAAACGGCTGGACCGATTTAGATGAAATTTGGTGTAGAGATTGTTTGAGTCCCAGGAAAGGACATAGGATAGTTTTTATCCCGGGAGTATGTTCCCTTGGGATAATTTTCGACAACAGCCGCGGGCGGCAACTAGTAGTAAATAATTATCTTTGTTGTTTATGCTTACAAAATATATCCGCGACTTCACCCGTTTTAAGATACAATTTTATCAAGGTAAAATAAAAATCTGCCTCAATGTAGTTACTAAACATTATTTTTGCCAAATCATCAAAATCGGTTCATTCGTTTTGTAGTTAAGTTGTGTCAGACAGACCAGTTCTAAAAAGCATTCTTGATACTTTTTCCTCACAGAGGCATAATTTTGATATTTCTGTCTAACAGTAAATTATGTCACCGGAAAATGGCAAACTCTGTAAGAATATAAAATATCTTGAGAGATTGTAAACTCTCAATAAATTACCAACTGAACGTCCGGTGACACATACATAATATTTTAGGCGCATATTATATTTACAATATATAGCGAAAATGCGACAATATATTGTACGAAAATGATTAAAATAAATAATTATTAATTTTACAGGAATGTGCAAAATCGTATTTCATGATATAGTTAGGTTTCTTACACACGAACGATTTATTTCATATTGGAAAAAAAAATTTAATAGGCCAAGTTTATTTAATATTTTTTGTAAAAAAAATGTCGCTCGTGTATAAATTCCATAGGTAATGAATGAATATTTTTTAAATGATTTAATTTTATCATTTACAATTTTAATCGATATGTTTATCAATTCAATTAAAAACAAAAAAAAAAATACTTAAAAGAAAAAAAAAATCAAAATTTCTTAATTTTGACTGCAACTAAGAATTCATAGCAAAAAAAAATAAAAAAGTAATGATTTTCAAATCAATTAAAATTGTAAACAACAAGATAAATGAGAAAAAAAAATGGCTTAAAAACAATAATTTACTGGGGTTTAAAAAATAATACGATTCCATATTCCTACAGCGTGAGTATCATAATTTCATTATTTTTTAACATTACATACATTTTCATACAAAACTCATGTTTTCATAGGACTGTTTTTTATATAACAAAATTATCTACTAAACTTCAATGTATGACATTTATGTACAACGCTAAGAACTTTGCGTACATACTTGAGAGAAACGCTGTGAGAATGAATTACTTCGTTTGGAGCCAATTGTTACCAGAAAATATGAAACGAGTCTTGCCAAGGAGTATTGTGTTATGTTAACCAGTAACTAGATTGTGGAGGTTAAAAGAGTCGCTCCATGTTAAATACTGGTATTCAGCTTCATCCAGTAAGACTGGAAGCAGACCCCAAAATACTTGGCAAAAGGCTAGGTAGCTAGCTGATAACTGTATTTATATTGATAGGCTGCCACTATCTCACCTGATCGTAAGCGATGATGTGGTCGTCGCTAGACCACGCCTGCCTAGAAGTAACCTCTTGACGTCAAGATCTCCAGGTTATTAACTGTTCTCACGTTTGACCACTATCTCACCTGATGGTAAGTGATGATGTGGTCGAGGCTTGCTTAGAAGTAACCTATTCACTCTTGACAAGACCCCCAGGTTATATCGATCGGTCTATCCATCTTCACTTCACTTCTCTTAGGCCCAAAACGCAGGAAAGTGTGGCTTTCTTAGCTTGTAGTGCGAGTAGCCAAGGTGTCAAGGGCCGGAGCGGCAGGTTACGATGATTTTAGAACTTTGGTTCTATTTTGCCAGCACCTAAACGCTTAGAAACCCACCTCCCATTGTCTTAGGGACGCTACACATTTAAGCGGCCTTTATTCGGTGCAGCCGGGCGGCAAAATCGATTATAATATGTAGATGAACGTTCGGAAAGAAGGCCTCTGGCTAAGCCAGTCGGGTTTTGGGGATGAATATAAGTCTAGTTGTTTGTTTAATGGACTACCCAGTCGTCACACGACCAAAAAAATACCAACATGTGTAGTTATTGATTCGGGCTAGCCTTGTCAATCACCGAATCAATTTTGCCAGCCCGCTAACAACCGGTTTCAATAACGTCTTTACCTGAAACGTCATGTTTGCCTTTCAAATATGACGTTTCAGCTACTGTTGGTAGCTAATTTGACAGTTGATCATTGAGACCAGCCGTAAGTGTGTAGCGCCCCTTAGATGGTAAGCCGGATCATACAAACACAGTTTAGTAGATATTTCTAGTTTAGTTAGTCTAGGGGTAGTGTGATCAGCTCTCCTCGACCATAGAGTCGTCAGATCGCTCGGTGCTCATGCAGTCTCCTTTGGGGGCCACTTTCGAGGGCTTCGCTGTCTTGCCAACGAAGATTTCTACCTCCTGTAATTAAATACATAGTTTTAGTTTTTGTGGAAAATGAGGTGAGTACCTACACTAACATAATATAGATCAAGGTCTGAATTAAAGTTTTTTTTTTTACTACTAATGAATATCTCTTCAACACCTGTCTTGCCAATCATCACATACGGCTGCCAAACATGGGCCCTTACCAAAGCACACACAAGAAAATTAGAGGTATGTCAAAACGCGATAGAGAGGAGTATGCTGGGACAGAAGAAATCTGACAGTACAAGTACGATAAGGGAACATAGCAGACTGAAGGATGTCACAACAACAGTTAGAAAGCTAAAATGGAACTGGACAGGACACATAATTAGAGGGATAGACAAATGGAGCAAAACAATTGTTCATTGGTATCCTAAAAGTAAAGTAAGGAAACAAGGCAGACCATCTAAGCACTGGGTAGATGAAATTGAGATAATAGCAGGAAGTTTGTGGACTAGGACAGCCAGAAATAGGAGTAGGTGGAGACAACTGGGAGAGGCCTTTAGGCGGCAAACAGACTAGAGTTAAGGAAACATTAAGTTAAGCAAAAAATGTAAAAAAAAAAAAACTGAATAAAGGTAGTATAATGGATATCTGAATACGAGAGGTTCGCAGGAGCTATTAGCAATATTTTAGAGGCAACGTCGAAAATGCCGAGTGCAAACACCAGCAGCCATTCAGAAACCAACTAAGTTGTTCGGCAGCATAAATTGGTATGATGGCAATCCTTTCCAAGGTGACAAATCCAGATTTGCACTTCAGTACAAATTAAAGTTTTTAAAACTTAACACAGATGTGTTGGGGGGAGTTTGTTGCACCACTTCTTCTTCCAAATAAAACTTTAAATGATTTCTGAAATCGCGGGTATGTCTAAATTATATTCTGTGTAGAGTATAGATAGAAGTGGTCTGGCTACGCGTACCGAGAGATGAAATTCAAGACCCTAACTGAAGATCGATTCCTCTCAGCAGTCTACATTCTCATCATGTCAACTCGTCGACTGCTAGACATAGGGCTCCCCGAAGTGTCGCCACATCTCGCGGTCCTGTGCGTCTTACATCCAGCGGATTCCCACGGAACCCAGAGCATTCCTTCCCCAGAAAGCCAATTCTACTACATTTTTAACCTTTTGAACACCATTGTCACGTATACATGACAAGCAAGCGCGTGCCCTGTACGCAAAACGCCACAAATATGTGACAAGGAGCACGGCGAATTAGTGGCTTGGCGTCTGGGGTACGCCGATGCGTTTATGCTCTGGCGTTCAAAAGGTTAAGCAACATTCGCAGTCGCAATCAGATCTCAGTCGCAGTCTACCAAAATGTAAGGAAGTTAGAGGGCTTTTTGACAGAATCCGCAGGTCATAGGCTCCCATTGTGGGACGCCTTCCAACAGCAGTTGGGTAAAGGAAGAATAATAAAGATGGAGTACATACCTGACTGCCTTCAATCCCCATGTCCGTGTGCTCCTCGCTGCTGGTGCCGGGTGCGGCCGCTCGCTGCGCCATCTGTCGCTCGCGGGCTACGCGTCTGGAAACAACAACCAATTAATATTAATATTTGTGATAATCTATACTAAAAATAAAGCTGAAGAGTTTGTTTGTTAGTTTGAACGCGCTAGTCTCTAGTCCGGTTAAGCAGTAACCAGCCAAAGCCCGGATCGGATAGTCGGATGTGGAAAATTATTTTTGTATATGATAGCCACATTCCTGAGGAAGGCTATACGGGAACGGAATATGTAAAAGCTGGTAAATTAAGAATAAATAAAAGAAGACAGACGTCGCAACCAAGACAGGGCTAACAAAACGCTGGCGTGACCATTATGAGTCATTCCTGAAGGATTGGCAACAGACTTGCTAGAAAAATATGCGGGCGGGCTTTGCCCAGAAAAGCGAAAAAATTATAAAATATAATTGTGAGCCGTCACGGGACGCCTGGCAGATGTGAAACATCAAAATAATTTTTTACAAGTAATATGAATAAAATAACAGATTACGACAGGAACTAAATATGGCATAATGAAAAAAATAACATATAGACTGTATATATGCCATCGTATAGCGTGGCGATGCGTCGCCACGCCAACAATCGGTTTTACCCGAGGCTATAGATATTTCACAAAAAAAAACTACTGTTTCAAATTTCGATTGGTTCGCAATTCCCACAAGCAGCAACCCTCTTAGTTTGAATGCTAAAAATAAGAGTCATCATCATCATCTGCCCTTATCCCATGTTACTTGGGGTCGGCGCAACACGTTTTGTTCTTCCATTCTGTCCTGTCAGCCGTCACGCTGTCACTAACTCCCTTTTCTTTCATATCACTCCTAACACAATCCATCCATCTTTTCTTTGGCCTCCCTCTCCATCCGTCCACATTTATATTCATAATGCTAAAAATAAGAGTACAATTTGGAAGCGAGGTTCGTTGGAGACGGCAAAAAAATTAAATAAATATTAAAAAAACCGGTCAAGTGCGAGTCGAACTCGTGCGCCGAGAGTTCCGTACCTACCCATTATACCGCCATAATAAAATTGGCATCATTTTTATTAGTGGCAGGCGTCAACTATGTATGTTTGGGGACACCCTTTAATTTTTAACTTATTTATTTTTTTGGATCTTTTCCTTTATTTGTGCTGTACGACATTGCATTGATATTCGAGATCGAAACAAAAATTCTCTCTGAAATAAGGTTTACGCAGTGTCAATATTCATAATATTTGAATCATAAACATTACCTTCCTACTTTAAAATTTGAATCCAGTTCACTAAAAATCAAAAATTTCTGCTGGTTTGCCTTATGTCAGTCCTTCCTTAGGACCTTATTAGCGACAATATCGGATGATGCGTTTACAGGGTTTTTTTTATAAATGTAATATTAATATTTTGAAAAATGAAATGACGCAGTTTTACTTTTTATCAAAAACGGGCCCGAAATTTCTATTGACCCCGCATTCGGCTGCCGAGCATGTGCATTTTTTTTAAGGATGGGAAATCTTCAAATGACTTGAAGCTCTGAGTGGAGCGGAAGGGCGTGCCAGACTCTTACTGACTAAAACCCATCCGTGTTCCTTCTAAAGCCCTTTGCGTTCCAGGGCCACGGTGACTCTTTCGAACAAATTCCGCAACCCTGGCAGGAGCATGTGCATGGTACACAGGCGTGAGGCTCACCTCCTCAGCTCCAGCATGGCCTTCCTGTCGGCCTCTCTCTTCTCGGCGGCCAGGCGCGCCTTCTCGTTCTTGACGACCGGCGTGACGCGCGTGCGGCGCGGCGGTGACGTCACCGGCGTGGACGACACGGGCTTCACTGGCGCTGCGATCTGGAAATTGACAAAGAATATGGTTACTATGGTCAAATTATAGGTAATTAAATTATTTTATCTTAGATTTTTTTTATAATCTAATCTCTAGCTTATGAAATTTTCATAGTGTCACCCCCTAATCGGATCTAAGTGTTGACACACGGGTAGATTTTCTAATCATTAGATTCTAATGCAGCCATACTCAACCTTTTTTTCTCTGGGCCACCTACAGAAAAATAAAATTCTACATATTTTAATAATATCTATATGAATGGGACTTGACTTTGTGTCAAAAGGACCATTTTCATATGGCAAAGGCCAACTTTTTCAAGTTAATAGTGAGTGAGGAATTGTCTCAGCCACTGAAACTACAGTATCCGGCTTCCTCAAACGCTGACAGTAAAAATTGAAGAGAAATATTAAACCTCCTGCGATCCGGCCAGTTGTTGGCCTTCAGTTGGGCGATCTGCTGGTATATAGCATCCTCATTGGACTAAAAGACGCTGTACTTGCTGTCCCAGTTGGTTACCCATCCTAAACGTAGCCTCGCTTACCTCCTGCCAGTTGTTGGCCTTCAGCTCCACGATCTGCTGGTATATAGCATCCACATTGGTGACCTGCAGACACACCATGTCCCAGAAGCCTTGCAGGTCTTCGACGGTGGTCGGGAACGGCTCATCCAGGCGCTCGTTAATGTTGTTGTAGCAGAGACCTGGAAATTGGAAATATGGAATAATATTGTAATGAAATATTGGTCCAGTGGTTGCAAGCGAGACTACTGTACTCCTGTTTCTGGTCCTTTGGGTATGATCACCAGGTTGCATCCAGAGAAAACTGCTCTGCGATGCTCCGAGACCGATCACAGAGCATTGAAATATACACCATATTTCGATAGGATACCTATTAAATTCAATTGATATATTAAAAATCCTCTTCCGCCACCAGTCTGAGCAGGCCAATAGACAGAAAGTTATGTTACCTTCGAACTGCTGCATTTTCTGCGTGGCCAACAGCCTCGCCTTGCCTGAAGCGGCGCGCAGGAAACCCAGGATCTCCTCACTCACATCCTCACGATTCTGAAAACATTAGGCGACATATTGAGCAAAAGAAATACCCAACAAACCATTATTTTCAAGTCAATGGAATAATCGAATGTTAATGGTTGCCAGGATTGCGGAATTGTTCGAAAGAGTTACCGCGGCCCTGGAACACAAAGGGCATTTAAAGGAACACGGGTGGGCTTTAGTCAGCAAGTCTGATACACTCTCCTGCTCCGCCCAGAGCGAGCGAGTTACTTGATAATTAACCTTTCTTAAAAAAAGGGAAGTCCAAAGGTATGATGGATTTAATACCGTAACAAGTAAACATTCTATGTTAAAAATAAAAAAAACGAGCGAGTCTTACAGTAGTCGCCTATGCGACGGTGCAAGGTGAGACGTCAGATGTTAAACATCCTATGATGTGTAACATCTGACGTCTCACCTTGGTAAACATTAACATTAAAAGTACCAACTGACAGCCAACTCGTCCACTGCACGCGCTCATTGGTCAAATCGAATAGGGCGCGCTCATTGGTCAAATCAAATAGCGCGCGCTCATGTTACACACTTCCGTCTCATTTCACGAAATCACTCCCACAGATTGCAGGAAAGCGAGAGGAAAAATGTTACACATCAACAAAAATGGTTCTCAAGTTATTAAGCGCATTTGCAGAGACAAAAAGAGAAACATCGCCTTTTCAATATCTATATTAAGATATATATTGCATACATAAAATTAGCAATTCTGTCTCACCAAAACAAAAGATCTAACCATGTAATTGGAAACACCTGCATCAATAAGATGACACAGTATAACATTTGAGACTATCATATTTGAATATTATAATTAGGTATTAACTAATTTGTTACGGTATAAGGTCATATTATAAATACCATCCTTGAGTTTCCGTGATCAATGTCAATTTTTATTGGTAGCTGACTTATTTGTTGAGTTTTTCTAGGCTATTAGATGAATTTATTGTTTCAATCCATAATATCCTACTCCTAGCTCTCAAAATTGATGCTGTCAACAAGATAGGCATGCAAATATTTTATTATTTTCTTTCAACATTCTATTGCATGCAGTAGTACTGTCAAAAAAATAGTGAAAAAAATTAAATATTCAAAAAAACTAATTTGAACATTTATCTTTCTGTCCTTTTCACGTTTTAACAGCTGAAAGGGTTTGGAAAAAACCTGGCATAAGGATAGACCATAATTTGGACATTACGGCTGAAAAGAATTACTGAAATGACAACAAATAGAGAAGTATGGAACAAGAAAACATGATGCGCCAACCTCAAATAAAATGGGATGATTTTTAGTTTTGAAAATTACTGAACAACAATTTTCAACTACTGAAAAATCAATTATCCTGCCATTAGTAAAGCGATTTTAATGCATATTTTTTTTCAATGCTTGTGTTTTTTTTTAGTAAACGGGTGTTTCATAATTTTCGGATGTGTTAATTGACCTTTTCGGGCATAAATCACACATTCAAGTTAATATGCTAATAGACAGAAATTAAGAAATAAATATTTCACACCTAATATGTATAAAAATCTCAAGAATATGTATGGGAACACTTGAGAACATTATTTTTTTGAGTATTCTTGTAACTCATCACAAAAAACTTCAGATGTGCAGACACGGCTCATAAAAAATAATCTAATGACTAGGTTTGGTTGCAAAACTACATATATTGTATGGGTATATTTAGAAATCCAAATGCGAAGCTAGGGTTGGAACCTGGCCGAAAGATTTTAAGAAGATAATCCACTGAAGAATTAGTTCAATATGATATTTCATGTACTTGTTTTGCGTGACCTGGGTATTGGACTTGCCTTTATTGCAAGATGGCATACATACACCTCTGCCCTTAACCTTTAGGTAACACAAGTGCAATATAATGTTATGAGTTGTGTTTTGTCATCTGAGATAGAATGAACTGAGAAAAGATTAGACGAATCTTAATTGGCTGAATCATTCAAAATGGGATTTTTAAATGCGAGTTATGAGAACGGGGTTGGGTGAGGATCATCATCTGCCTAGACTGTTCTTAACTATGTTAATGCTGGCTTTCAGTCAAACTGGATTCAGCTGAATATCAGTGTTAGAGGTGAAGTGACTACAAAAGGGCTTCATAAGAATAATAAAAAATAAATCTATATCTATACTAATGTAATAAAGCTGAAGAGTTGGCTGTTTGTTTGAATGCGCTAATCTCTAAAAATTCTTAAAAAAATAATTAAAGATTTTTTTTTTTGTATAATATGATAGCTACATTCATGAGAAGGCTAGGTAATTCCTACGGGAACGGGAAAAAACGGGATATGCGGCAAAAGCTTATCTCTTATGACTTGATCAGTCTTATTACATGACAACCAAAAATGGGGCGTGCATTTTTTACATGGTTTACATATCTCCCCAACAACTTTAAAAAATAGAGGCTAAAATGATGCTAATCTTTAAAAGATTTCTACCAAAAAACCAAACAAACCAAATCAAATTAGGCAACCCTGATCAACCACAAACCGGTTAGGTAGACTGAATTTAATTGTTACAACAAAACTATAGCAATTAGATGTGCCTTTAACAGACAAGGTCTTCCAAACTATTATAGGAGAGAGGTCATTCAGATTTTGTGGTCCATTCAAGGATACAAATCAAAGTTATGTAGGTATTGTCTCTGTAAGGAGTAATTTTAGTGGGTAGTATCCTGTTATGAGGAAGCTTAATCATCAAATGACTTCTTCCACTCTGGGTGGAGCGGAAGGGCGTGTCAGACTCTTACTGACTAAAACCCATCCGTGTTCCTTCTAAAGACGACACGACACGACACGGTGACTCCTTCCACTCTGGGCGGAGCGGAAGGTAGTGTCAGACTCTTACGGAGTAAAACGCATCCATGCTCCTCAAAATGCCCTTTGCGTTCCAGGGCCACGGTGACTCTTTCGAACTAATTCCGCAACCCTGGCAGGCCCTGGCCCTAGCGGGACCCGTCTACTATGCTGACATCACTTTCGAGGCGCGCGTGGAACACAACGCGCCGTCGACTCGGGCCTGGTTCTGTCTGATCGGACGGTGAGCCACCCAACGCTCGTCGTCCGCAGGTCCACGCCTACGGTGGCCTGCTTCCCATGCCTCCTCGCTCCGGACTATGGATTGAACCAAGGCCGGACGCGAGATCTTGCTTAGTTCGAGATTTGATCGTGCATATTATCCTCTAGTTCCACACTCCCAGAATGGTAAAAATTAAAGCCAAATTTCTACCAAGTTTTTCACTGAACCCGTAGAATACAAATACAAAATGTTTATTTCTGAACCAAAAAGTTTTACATTAGTTGGTGATTGGAGCCTCCTTATAAGCAAGTGCCTGTGTTAGGAGACTCCGCTCTTCTACAGCAATATACAATTTATTGAGTACTTTAGATATAAACAGTATGTGTGTTTGTGTGCGTGTGTCGTATGGCTGTTCTCAGTATTATCGGAAGATCAACGGTACGTGTCAACGGAAAATGGCAAACTCCGTAAGAATATAAAATATCTTGAGAGATTGCAAACTCTCGATAAATGGTCAACTGAACATTTGGAATACTTTTTTACGCTTCAAAATTTGATAGACTATAATCTGTCGAAGTAATTCCGAGAAATTGTGTAAACCTGGAAACAAGGTCTAATCAGAGAAAATATCAATGACGGGCCAAGCCTCCAATTTAACTATCACACCAAAACAGATAAATTGTAGACCAGAGAGGTGATTGATCGCCAATTTATGTCAGTCCACAATTTCTCAGAACGCACGGAGATATTATAGAATAGAAGACTTTGATTCGTATAATAAATATATAATAAATGCAGAACAAATGTTCATTTGACAATTTATCGAGAAATTTACAATCTCTCAAGATATTTTGTAATCTTACGTACTCGTAGTTTGCAATTATCCGGTGACATACGCAAGACATAGTTGTACTAAGGGTGAAAACTTTATATAAAAACAAACTGGCTGGAAAAAGCCATGTACAATTTCATAAATGTTATTCTTCTAACTCACCTGTAAGTCCTCCAACTCCTTCTCCGCAGTAGCGGCAAGCGCCAACAACCTCTCAGTCTCCTTCTTCTCCAAATTCAAGAAGTAATGCGCATCCTTCACAACCTCCACACCATTCGTACCACCATTTACACTAACTAACACCGGCTCATCACTGCCACCTTCGAGTTTTATCACAGATACACCGTTTGTCACCGAAACTACACTTTTATCGTCCTCTTTTTCAGTCTTTGCCACCTTAGGAATGTCTTCATCAATTTTTTGCGGAGACAGATCACTTTTCACACACTTCTTTGGCGATAGGATTGGTAGCTGAGCTCGAAACTCTGGCCTTAAATGTCTAAGGACTGGTAGGGAGACGCTAGAGTCCATTTCTCCGTTTGGACTCGTGCAAACCTGGTCTATGTCCGTTTCTTCGTATTTTTTCGGCAGCCGTTCTGGCGTGTTCAAAGACTTTTCGGCCAAGACTTTCGGTTCGTCGTCTTCGCTGGAACTTTTCAGTTTGTGGCGCTTCTGGTTGAAGAACCCTTGAGCTAAAGCGCCGGGGCCGTAAAGCCTTTCCACCCGTTGCTGAATGAAACTCTTCATAGGACTCGTGAGCTGTTCTCCATTCTCCTTCGTAATCTCCACTCGTTTGGACACCCCATTGGAAGATATGGTGTAAGACTCAGAGCTGAACCTAGTCTCTTTGCCATTAGAGGTGACCGTCTTCCTGAAATTCGTCTCCGAATAACTGGTCTTGAAAGTAACCTCCTTCGAGTTGTCTACCTCATCGGTTTTATGAAGCATTGAGGTCGCGAAGTTCTTACTTTCGCTCGATATGTAAGGACGGCTGGTGGTCGTCATGTTTCCTAGAAAGTCGTTCTTCAACTGTTTATTTTCGGCAGCCATGTAGACATTAAACGGTGACGTGGCTAAGTAAGGGTCTGTATGCGCCTTAGTAGGCGCTTTCTGTGTCAAATCGGCGCGCGTATCATGAGGACCAAATGTTGGGACCAGCAGTTTATTCGCACTGACAGGAACTGGGACCAATAGAGAGTTATTTTCGCTTCTGTATTGATAAGTGTGAGTTATAGGTCTTATGGGGGATGCTTCCCGACTTTTGTTGATATCCTGCCTCAATTTCGAATCATAGGTCGTTAGATTCGTGTATCCATTGACCGAGCAGGCTAGATTGAGATAGCTCGGTTTTTTATTGGGTAGATCGTCTCTCTTCTTATGATGTCCCCTGGATCTATGACTTGAGGCGTCAACATATAGTTTTGGGGGTGGTTTTAAGAGATTCTCAGACTTCCTGGGGGTTGGTGTCGTATCGTCTGGGGTTCTGACTGGTGTAGCCACGGGGGTGGGACTGGCCAGGTAGTTAGGCTGTAGATTGGAGCCTGCCCTTTCTTGGAGACGAGATGTGAAGTCCCGGATTCGGCTGGTGGTAGATGATGGTGTTAGGAGATTCAAGCTTCCAGATGTGGTATCTGAAATGAGGAGAATTTTGGAGTTTAGTGAGACAGTAAATGTTTCAGTACCTAGTCGTTTTTGTCTTAATTAGACTAAACAGACGTCAGCCAAATAATTGTTCTGTTATAAATGGAGCTGTTACTATCTTGCCAAAAGAAAATTTTAGAACTGAGGGGAAGGCTTTCGCCCCCCAATGGGAAATTTTGGTTAGCTGAGCCAAATTTGTTTTTACTACTTTCTCCTAATACATGCTCTGGACGCATCTTATATTGATAGTAACAAGTCTTCATCTGCCTAGCCTTTTCCCAACCATATTGGGGTAGGCTTCTAGTCTCAACTAGATACAGATGAATTATAGATTTGACGACGATATTCTCATATATCTATTTGATAAATTTTATTGATTTGAGAACATCAGCTAAGAATTCTGATATGTAAAACTCGAACTTCTACTTCATATAGTTTCACGTTAAAAGCCAACAACCTCTGTAAACAAAACCTAAGATAAGCAATCTTAACTTACTTACATTTTAATACGTTTTGTTCAGCATGACCCTGCAGATTTAGATAATAATACCTACTTTAAAAATATTTCTAGGAAATGCAAATTATCAATAGATAAAGGCATTCATATTGAAATAATCCAGTACCTACAGGCTTTTTAATTCACAGGCAGTCTTAATGTCTAAAAATAAAAATCAAATTTCCACATTTTGGCTGTTTTTTTTTTTTTGTTTTCTGTAATTTTCAGGACAAGATTGAATGAAGGAAATTGTTGAAATATCAACCCGAAAATAAATTGCACCCGTGCGAAGTCGGAACAGGTCGCTAGTTCTTTATAATTTTGTGATTAATTAATATATTGGTTCTGAAATAAAGCATCAAAGTATGCTATATTAGCAAAACTCTCATTTGAAAAATTTGATAGTAACGTTACTGTTACAAATAACCACACAACACGTGACATTTTATAAAAATAGCTATTTAAAAGCTAGAAATACAAACGAATATCATAAACTAAACAGAAAATCAAACATAAATGACACATATACAATGAAAACAAAGCGTATCTGGCACACAGATAATCCATAGATTAGCACTACAATCACAAAGCCATCCAAAGAGTTCGAAACACTACTTAAAAACTGTTTTGACACTCACAAGCATGAAAAAGGAGGTAATAATCACACATTTTGAATTTAGATACATTGAATACACAAAAAAATAGAGGTAAAGAGGTGAAAATTATTATAATTACCGCACAGCATGTTTTCTGTGTATCTTATCAATCATACTAGATAAGAATGTGCGTGGGAGTATAATAATGATGTAAGAGTAGATAAAATTGTTTTGTATGTGTGGTGTTGTCATTGAACTGATTTAGGGGTAGATTTGAACTTCAAGAATAGAATTTAAATACTCTTTTTTGTACACCATAACAAAAATTACAATAAGAGCTTAAAATTATAGTATAACAATGGTAGGTCTATCTTATGGGCGGTATATAAGCAATTTTTTACAGACATCATTTGAATGGCTTTTTTATGTTTTGGCTTAATGTAATGTCGACATATGTTAAAAACTGCTGCTACTCATGTAACTAGTTGAACAACTTTCTTCTGAGAAGTCAGAGCCAATTACTTATCGAAAAAAAAATTGTATAACCCATACTAATTTTGGATAAGCGTTATCAGCTGAATGGAAAATCCAAATATTTCTTGGGAGTTAAATATGACTTTCTTGAAGTCAGTTGATAATGGTACCCTTTCCTATATATACTAATATCATGAAGAGGTAAACTTTGTGAGGTTGTAGGGTGTAATCTCTGGATCTACTGAACCGATTTTGAAAATTCTTTTCGTATATGATAGACACATTCATGAGGAATGCTATAGGCAATACGGGAACAGGAAAAAACGGGATATGCGCGTACGAAGTCGTGGGCAACAGCTAGTAGTACAATACATTTGCTGATGCTTTAAAGTCCCAAGATTTAAATGCTTTGAAATTCACTCTTGCAAACTCTTCCGCTTAACAGTCTTATTCAGCGGGCCTAGGGTTTTTCCAATTTCTTATTAGAAGAAATAGATTGTGTTATTGGAGTTTCTATAAGGAAATCCTCAATAAGCTAGATTTGTAATGCTAACAACTAACAAGATATGAGTGTACAGTGTACATAAGAGCTGACTCATTCAAAGAAAAAATCTAAAATATTTTGCAAGCAATAGAAATCAAGTATGAAGCAAGATAAAAGTGCAAGTAAACCCATATGCTAATACAACCACTAAATAAGAAGTTGACCAGTCCAACTCCCCGCCTACGTACAATATGACTCATATGTCAATGTTATAGGTATGTATGTCAACTATTTCTTTGTCTGTTTGTTTATTTCTTAAGGCATTGCAATCACATTTGCAATTCTGATTTGTAATCTTTTTTTTATGTAATGTTAGTTGAGACTGGGGCTTCACTTGCTTCACATGCTTTTAAGGAATTTTGTCTTATGAGTTAAAATGGTCTGTGTGAATGGCGACCTATGTTTATGATTGCAGACTCTGGTCAGCCAGCCAGTCAAAGTACGGGAAGGAACAACAATTGCTAGAGAAGAGTTGAGCTGCCATTTTTTTTCACTTAAGATTCCCATTCAGTCCATTGTGCGTGAGGGTCCTAGCTAGCCTATACTATATTATATTATATTTTAACCAATTGTGTTCCACTGCAGGGCAAAGGCCTCCCTTTCTTCCCGGCTTTGGGCAAGTGTGGACCAATCCTGCCAATAGGCGTCAGGCTCGTCCGGCCATCTTCGCCTTGGTCTCCCGCAATGACGTCAGGCATTTTCTGGGACCCACATAGCTAGCCTAACTCTGCGTAAAAAGAAATCTACCATGCATGACATACATTAGTTTATTTTGATAATGAGAGAAGAAAAATGTGTTTGATTGGCTATGCAGTAACACTAAGTTCAAAACTCATTCTTCAGTTTCATTACACAAAGCTGCTATAAAATTAAATTATTTTTACAATTAAACTGCATTCAAAAAAGTTTTAATGTCAAAGTAATAAATAACTGAATTAACTGTTTGACTTTGAAAAGAGAATGCCGAGGGAATGTATTGTATAATACATGCATGTTACACATCCATTTGCAGTGAACTGGATGTTCACATACATTATAAGATTATTAATAAAGCACATGGAATTTTTGACAGTCACATATGTGTATGACTGGCAGAGAAGACTGCAAAGTCAAACTTAATCTTAAACAGTTGATAATCATTTCTTAACTTTTCTTTAAAAAAACTATTTAGTACAAGCAACCTACCTGGCTTTGCATGGGTACAAGGTATGTACACAAATTTTCCTTGTTTATTGCTTTTTCTAATAATGAAAACCATATCCAGGTCCATTGCATGGTTTAAAAGTAAACGAGAAACACAACAGTGACTTTGTTTAATCCTATTTAGAGATAGTCTTTCTGAAGACAACTATATATTTTGCATGCGTGTGCAGTAGGCTACAGTAAAGGTAGGCCAGTCCATACATAAAGCCCAAAAAAAATTTTTTCAACCACTTTGAAAGTGGACGAAAATTCGCATCGTCAGTATCGTGATTTCAACCCTGAATAATTTGGTGAGTTTCTTTTTTTTGGGCATTATGTATGGGCTGGCCTACCCTTACTGTAGCCTACTGCACGCCCATGATATTTTGTGAAAAGAAAAGAAAGAAAATTGTGTTTATTGGCATTATAAAAAACAGAAACACCATAAAATTAAACAAAATAAATAATGAAAACCAACAATGCCAAAGGGCCTGAGCTCAGCATATATAGCAATATTCTTTACATTACACATATCTTACATTTATTTCAGAAATTAATTTTATTTGCACGCCACTTCGTATGTGCATATCCCGTTTTTCCCGTTTCCGTATAGCCATGAATGTGGCTATCAAATACAAAAAGAATTTCCCAAATCTGACTGGTTGTTCCAGAGATAATCATTATATTAGTATAGATGAGTTTCTTTTAGTCTCACTATAGGTCAAAGGTCTCACTACAATGACAGATTTGGATGTTTGACACCACATTTAATCATTAAATGTTGGCAACTTTAGGGAAAGGTCTACAGCAAATGTTGGCAAGATGGTAATTTTAAGTTGTTTTGCATACTACCAACTTAAGTACTTATTGAAAATAACTTGAGATTTAATTTTAACATTCTTGAGTGTCATTTAATGACTGTTTTGTTGTAATAATAGATAATAATCTATTATTGCATTATACTATCACAAATCTAAGATACCCATGATCATTTTCATGACTCAAAAATAACCTTTTGATAAGATTTGATTGCAGTAAAACTATTGACACAATAAAATTATGAAGACCATGCAATAGTTGGTTATTGAATCATATAAATTATGTAAACAAAAATTTAGGTACCTACTTTTAAAATACAACGAATTGCACCAATTTTGTACTTCAATAGATTCACAGAATTTTATATTTTCAAGTCTGCAATGTTTTTAAAATGTAAAATGCATACATAAGGATTTATATTATGTAATTTAACTTTCTTAATATTAAGAGCAAGTGCCATAATGAGAAAATATAAAAATATAGAACTAAATCATGCTAAGATATAATATAGAAGTAAAGATGAATCGCTTTCTGTGAACTAATAAAAATAATCGCATTAGTCATCTACAGAAAGCCAATTGTAAAAAAAATTCTACGTCATGCTGTTTTAGAGAATTTCATCATAGTTTTATATTAATTATAAATTCTCGATGATATAAATTGCTTCCACGAAAAGTACGGTAAAAGTAATTCTTAATCCTTTTTTGACATTGAAAACCGGCTCAAAACACTTACCGATCACTTTTAACACACTAAAACTGAATTACACAATAATTATAATGTTAATTTAATCAATTTAAAACATTATTTTTAAAACACCTCGCATAATTTTTCACTGAACTATTTTATGACAATATGACATCAGTTCACAAAGAAATGTCAACGTTTTTATTTTTTTTCCTCCAGTCGACGACGCACACCCGTTTGCGGCCAGTCCGCACCGTTCCGTTTCACGGTCGACAAGTTTCGGATTCGTTATTCACAGACTGTTTATAGCTATGCGTTGTTAAAATTTTTGCGAATTTCATCTCAAGTGTGTTAAGGTGCGTATTCATAAGCATAATAAGCATTATGACGGCAATGACCGAGCTATAAGCCGTGCGTGGGCAGAAAACGAGGTCGATACATAGATTATCCATATGTGTACGCGTTTCCGATTGTCTTTTTGTTTGTGAGTTGCATTTTGCAATCAGCATTGTTTGCGATTTCTATGCACACGACCTAGATTTATGGAATTTTATAAAACATGTAAAGTATTTTAGTGTCGTTGGTGTTGCGATCGGTCCAAGTCAACGTTGAATTAAATAATTCATTGCTTCCGCTGGGAATGAGTTATGTTTTATTATGATTGAAGGTCATTTAACTTGATTGCCTACTATAATATATTATCATCTAATAATATACGTACTAAATACCAAACTGCACTAGTTAGACGATAAGATTACGCGAGCTAATATCGTACTCATTTTTTAAATATAAAATTCGCGCGCTTTCTCGTTTGCGTTCGGTTTCACACAAAACTTTTAACATATGTACCTACATGTTCTTGTGAAAACAAAACCAAACATTATGTGAGGCTAAAAATAAAAGCGCTCTTCACAGTGATTTATGAGCCGAAGACGTATATATTTAAACAGAAAGCAATCAGAAGATGTCGTGGAGGAGGGAAAACAGATACCAAATATAAGAAGCCCGATGTATACCTAAATTCCAAGAAGCTACGGTCGATTTACGTTTTACATGTCATTGAAATATTTAGAAAAGTTTTCGAGTTACAGTAGGTATAGCATGACAATCTGAAACTCATTTATTTATTAAGACTATGGAAGACTTACAGCTAAAACAGACAGGACAAGATCAGTAAATTAGACTGTCAGCCAATTACAAGTCTCTACCTACTTATAATATATAGAAAAGAAGTAAGTTCAATGGACATGATTAGAAAAGTCAATAATTGATAGAATAGCATATTTTATATTTTGAAATGAAGAAAAAAACACGACAATCACGATACAGAAAAGGAAAAAAAGAAAACACAGATTACAGATAATAGTAAAGACATTTATTAATATTAAAATAATAATTATACCTACTATGATAAGAGCTACCGAGTTTATTATAAAAGTTAATAACTACCTACCTACTAAAATATATAATGAAATGTACAGACAGACGCCAGCACATCAAGCTACCCGAAACTGTACTGTACTTAATTGACTGAAAAAGAGAACTTTTAGAATAAACTCATTCGAAATCGATATAATATACATATATTATAATGAACTGAAGATAATCACAATCACTCATGCAAATAAAACGTAAAATTCAGAAAAAAGCAATTTTGCTATAATTAACGTTTTTTTCTGAATCCAAAGACTACAACAACAACGATATAAAAAGCCAAGAACACATTGACAACACTCTATTTACCTGAAAAATCTGTACTTGCGTCGACATCGAGGGAGCAGCTGCCTATGGAATCCACCGACTTATCCATCACTTTGACCGTCAGATCCTTGGCTACCTTCACTAAATCTGACTCCTTCACTTCAATTTCGTACGCTCCTATGCTGTCAAAATCATCAACATTCGATTTAGGAGATACTGTAGAACTAGGCAGTCGTATATCAGTTTCATCCGTGTTTATAGTCAGAATAGAGTCAGGTTTCAGTTCTTCAGTAGCGTTTTTGTCTAAAATCAGCGTGCTTTGACTTGTAAATGTGCTCCGAATAGGCTCAATGTATTCAACGTCCTCATCAAAGAAAAGATGATTTGTATGCCCGCTAGGACCTTGCACGTTTGTTGCGTCTTTAGGTACAGCATCAATGACCGTCTGCGTCTTATGAATATTCTTATAATAATGATTTTCTAACTTTTCTAGTTGCCTCCTTGTGTCTGACTGCTTTTTCCTTACAGAGTCTATTATCACTGGTAAATTAAGGAGGTCTGGAGTCTTTTCTCCATTATTTTCGCGCTTAAAAAGCGGAGAGTCATCACTTTCGAGCTCGAACCGTTTATATTTCGAGGAGCAGTAATCGTCTACTGACGAGGTGTCAGACTTTTTCGAGTCGAAGAAAGTGTCGAGCGAGAAAAATGATTTCCGTTTCTTCTTTGGTTGGGTTGTTTTATTAAAATTTGGGGCCACGAAAGGGTCTGCTTTATATTGCTGCACACAAATATTGCTTGTGTTTACTAACGATTTTGGTCTTGTTTCTTTAGGGAGACTCACGACACGATTAGTTTCAATTTTTCTGGAATCTAAGCTCAACGTCTTTCGAAATCTTTCATTCAAGTTCGCTAGTAAAAAATGTCTCCTTTCCGTCGATTTTGGGGTGACATTGTAGCTCTGCTTGCTACTCGATGGTTGGGAATGAGGAATGTGTTCTGTATATTTGAATTCGATGTCGTTTTCCGAAAAGTCTTTAGGTTCGTCGTAATGTTGTGTGCTAGGTTCTGGTCTTTGAAAAGAGAACGAACCTCGAGTGGAACTCTCTTTTCTGTCACAAATGCAACTGCCAACGCAACTCAGCTTCATGCATCTTTCCTCCGGTTCTAGAGAAACCTCGTGATCATTAGGAATGTATGTATCTGGCTTGCTTTTATGAACTAGGAGGTCCTGTCTTATTTTCTCGAGCCTTTCGTCTCCATGGAGGCCTCTTGTGTATTTCGACTTCAATGGTCGGAAGAATCTTATAGAGCCTGAAGTGTGTGGTTCTATGGAGCGTCTTCGGATGAAGGATGGAGAGTCTGAGATCTTGTTCACGCCTAGGAGTAGGACAGGCGATTTCTTGTCCTCCTCGTCTGGTAGGTCGCTGGAAAGAAATAGTGCAGGTCAGATGGTGGTTGTAGACTATTGTGTAAGGTGATAAATGTTCCAAAAAGTTGTTTAGGTAATAGGGCCCTACAGAAAACACATTTTAATTATTTTCTGTTGAATTTAATCACTTTCAAGATTCTTGATCGAAATTGTCATATAGAAAACTGGTGGCTTCTATATAAAAAAAACATCGATTTTTTTTTATTATTGTGTTGATTAAAAGTTTGGAACATACATCACGAAAAAGCTTATGAGTAATGGTCGTGTTTATAACATGAATTTAAATGGTAGAAACGCATAGGCCAGTGTTAATCTTTGCAAGCATGCAGCGTGCCCATTGTATCTTAAACTAGTAGATAACAAGACATTAGGGTTGCCTGTCTATTTGAAGCAGAGAAGTGAGTACAGAATGACATTTCAGTGTAGGTAAAATTAAGAATTATCTAATAACTCGACAAAATGTAGGAAACAGCTACATCATTTATTTTATACAGTGTTATAGAATGTCCCTGTGTAATGAACTGTAAATGACGTGAATTTAATAGAAGTTTATTTCAAAAAGCTATATCATAGCAGTAGCACTTTATCGTGCCCCTTTTATTAAGTCACTCATTCTTGAATTTGCGACTAGTGCTATCAGATACACTGGGCACACTGTATTAAGCTTATGAATTTTGCTTGGCCAAAAAAAAGTTGCGGATTAGTGTTGTTAAAACTTTTAACAATATTAGTTTCTTAAAACTAGATTAGACAAAACAACAAAAAACAAAGCATAGCACATAACAACACAAAAAACTTACTTACGCGTAAATAAAAAGAAATACATTACAAAATATGTTTTTGTTTCTGAAAAATATAGGTAATATGAGAAAGAGAGGATCGAAAGTGGTTACCAGTTTTGTCATAAAACGAATTTCCTACGTTCTTTTACTTTATGGAAAATAAAACTTAAGAATTTAGTAGTGTTGTTGCGGACACGCTAATATCGATGAAATCAAAGAAAATTCAAGACTTTATAATAATAATAAAAAAAATAAAAGGTTCCTTGTATGGGAACACTCTTTCATGTTATATGAATTTAATTTTTATTATTTGTTGCTATAACGCCAATAGAAATACACACTGTGAAAATTTAAACTGCCTAAATATTACGGTTCTTGAGATACAGACCGCTGACAGACGGACGGACGGACAGGGGAGGCTTAGTAATAGGGTTCCGTTGGTTACCCTTCGGGAACCCTAAAAATGAGAGAGTCAGTATCAACATTTTGTGGAGTTAAGCCAACAAAAATGGATAGGGCAGTTTTTTGTTCGCGTTTTGAAGTCTGATCCCAGTGTAAATGTCCCTCCTTTTTAGGTTTTGCGTTATTTTTGTTACTTATACCATGAATGTAGATTTTAGGTACATACAAGTTAAATAAAAAAATCAAAATCAAAAGTCATTTATTCAAATTAGGCTGAGTGCCAGCACTTTTTGAACGTCAAAGTTCTACATAAAGACAGTCCCCAAACCACCCGCCCGTCACCACTTCCTAGTGTTTTAGCTGGGAAGAAGTGGCGCAACAAACTGTCCAGCAACACGTTATTTTCACTAGTTACCTTGTTTGCAGGACCTTCATTACGATTTACTTATACCTTTAAGGATACGTAAGTTTGTTTGTTTTGATAACGCTATAATAAACAAACATTTTTATGTCAACTTATTTAGTTTTCTGTATAAGGCACGGTCTGGCACGCCCTTACGCTACATCCTTTATCGGTAGAAGCACGCGATTTATCTGTCTACTTTGGCAATGCACGATATGAAAGGAAACTAAGTAGCTCTATTGGTTTTCAAAGTAAATTTTAATAGGAGAATTGAAAGAATTATGAAAAGCGGGAACCGTGCGGTGTGGGACTTGGGTACGGCTTTTTTTTCCAGCGCTGTGGGTCTGTCTCGCACGCGAATCTCAGCATTATTATTTAGTATCATAACTATGTTATTATTAGTTCGAGGTTGACAACGGCGATCGAACGTACTACCGAGAATGTCAAAATTGATGTTGTTTACTTTATGCAATTTTTTTTTTCTAGAGTAGACTTACAGCCCTTTCTGAACTATATTGGGAACGGCTTCCAGTATAACCAGATGCAGCTGGGTACCAGTATTTTACATGGAACGATTGCTTATCAGACCTTCACAATCCAGTAATACCTCTTGGTAAGACTGGTGACAGATATCTTGGCTTCTGACTTCCCATAACGACTGTCTAAGGTGTAAAAATGACGGTAAAGACAAGGCCTTCGTCCCAACCGCCGCTACAGAAGTAAATTCCTCTGGCGTCGGGAGTCACAGGGCAATCCCCAGCCACCGTAGGCGCGGGCCTGCGGGCAGCGAGGGTTGGGTGGCTCGCTGTCCGATCACCACCAGGCCCGAAAAAAAGATGACAGGACCAACGGATTAACGCGTCTTTTGAGGCACAGAGGAGTCTCGGTATGTAAAGGATCGACCGCGGCAAGCGTTACTGTACCTCGAAGATCGATGCGTGCAGCAGCTATTATTTATTTTAGCCATGAGCTCCTCAGAAGGAGAAGTAATTATGGAAAGCACCTACCTACTTGCTTTAGACACATTACCTTCTGAAAGATCGCTTTAATTAAGTAATAAGAACACTCATTGTGGGAGTACGGGGATAAAATATAGCCTATGTTACTCGCTGATAATGTAGCTTTCCAATGGTGAAAGAATTTTTGAAATCGGCACAGTAGTTTTTGAGTTTATTTATTACAAACATACACATACAAAAATACAATTTTTTCCTCTTTATAATATTAGTGTAGATGTAGATTGTTAAATAAAGTTTATCTCCCACATGAATAGACCAACTTTTCTGTAACATATACAGTATAGGAACATAGCAAAGAGTATTCTATATTTTTATGAAGTCGTTAAGTTAACAATTGTTCTAAATGTTACAGTTTTAAAAACAATCTGCACCCAATTTTTCAAATTACTCTTAGATATTGAATGTTAAAAGGCTTGCTAACTGACAAGTTTTCAAACTTTAAGATAGAAATGTAACATGTCATGTTTTATCCGTGCCGGTGGTCTGCAGACAATATGGCACGGCAAAGCTAACGCGTTCGCACAGATAACAGTAACGCCGATGAAGCGTACCGAACACGATGAGTTGACGATACTATAAGGATGGGAAATTCTATCGACATCATTTTAGACGAGATTTTATCGAGAGAATGTAAGATTTGAAGCTAAGGTCATCATCTGCTGAAGCTAAGGTCATCATCTGCCTAGCCTTTTTCCCAACTGAATTGGGGTCGGCTTCACGTCAAATCGGATTCAGCTGAATATATGAATTTTACCTCGGCCAAAGGTATATAAAGAAAATCGTGTAGTTTCAGTATCAGTCACAAGAGTGTGAAAAACTATCCTATATAAATCCTCTTAGTTGCCCTATACTCGGGGACGCTTGAGTATAGGGCAACTAAGAGGATTTTCACGTGCGAAAAAAAACCGATGACTGACAAAGATAATTAATATTTAGCTATTTGACAATAAGCTTGTAAAAGCAAATACCAAGGTATTAGGTATAATAAGGTGTACCTACTTATGACGTGGTACTAATTTACTAACAAGTAGGTTCTGAACCTGAACTAAAACCTAATATTACAACTGTATCATTTCGATATTATCGACACATGTTACTTCACTATCCGTCCCGTTGGCCCATCAACCACAAATTGCTCTATCGCACGCAAAAGCTGATTATAGGCGGTCAAACGGATTGACTTCTTATACCTACACATACATACAGTTGTAGTAACTGTAACAGAAATATAATGATTGAAATCATGTTCAACTAATGAAAAACGCCGTAAGATTATAAAATATCTTGAGAGATTGTAATCTCTCGATAAATTGTCAACTGCACATTTGGAAAACAATTTATGCATCATTTGATAGGCTATAATTAATTGAATAACGGCTAATAAATTCAAATTAAAAGAACACTGTCAATTTCATCCGGTATTACGGTGTATATTGCTGACACATTAGGATACTGTGCGTGGAAGTATGCCGCGGGCTAGTGACAGTGTATCTATATTGTATTGTTATTTATATGCTTCATCAGTTTTACTGTTACCAATACTCCGATGGGTACCAATACTTTGTGGAATTAATCTTTACCTATTAAATCATTTGTCTTAACCTATTCATTATTTATCAATGCACAGTGACAGTAGGTATAGAAAGAAAGAATTAAATTTGAAATAACGTTTATTTTATAAACGAACGTAAAGGACATTTTTACATTAAAGGAACAAGAGTGGGTTTTAGTCAGTAAGAGTCTGACACTCCCTTCCACTCCTCCCAGAACGGGAGCTTTGATGATTTCACATGCATAAAAAAAAGGCATCCACCGAGAACTGATGTTTGAAATGATATAGCAATTACATGTGTGATTGCTAATAGTCATCTTCTTTCTTTTGGTGGCGGGCTTTTTCATACGCGAAAGTTTCCTGATGACGTAATATTTCTCAATCCTCCGCTTCACAAACAATTATTTAGTAGGAAATTTCCACAATAAAGTTTGTACTTACAACTCTTCCTGTACTTAATCAATTGTCATTATTATCCACGATGGATCATTGTAGTTAATTTTTCATTAAAATTAGAAACCAGACAACTGTATCTAGAATAAAATTGATAATCTAAAGAAAAATCGATTAAAACTAAAACTATCGATAAAAAACGGCGTGGTGTCACAACACTTTCACTATATTTTACGGTTCATTATAAACAAGACTAAAATTAAACTCTGCTTTCTATTAATCGAAAAGCTTTTTTTTATTCATATAATCTTGGTCAGAAGGCCAATTTTAGGTTCCCAAACCATCATTATTCTCGTGATTCTATTCTATTTATTTGGGATCCTCAATAATCGCCTCGTTTCGAGTCACAATATCTTGACACAATTTATCCATTTCATTCACCGGGTGTTCATTTTGTGCTTGACAATCAGCAGTGCGATCCTGTGAGTAGCTCACCGAGGAAAGTGAAGTGATCACAAAATAAGCTGTCAATCCATCAAAAAGGAATGACAGTTCACTCCACCTAAATTTTCACAGAATCATCCGTCATGTAAACATAGGTGCAGTGAGCTTTAAGTGGAGTGAGCTATGAATGATGCTAGTGATATGATTGCAAATGTGATGTTTCGTCCATCCTTAGCATCACTGACAGATCACTTCACTACTCAATACGTCCAAGTTTTCACGGGGCGATTTTTACAGAATCGACCGGCACTATTTCGCCGACACTGTGCAAGAGTGAATCGAGATACGGTCGGAAACAGAACGGATCGAAAATACCGGCCAAGTGCGAGTCGGACTCTCACACGAAGGGTTCCGTACCATAAACCGAAAAAACAAGTTTGTTGTATGGGATCACTCTTTAAGTTTATTATTTATTGTTACAGCGGCAATAGAAATACACACTGTGTGAAAATTTCAACTATTACGATTCATGAGATACAGCCCACTGACAGACGGACGTACGGACAGCGGAGGCTTAGAGTGTAACTACAGTAGGTAGTAGTAGTAGTAGTAGTAGTAGTAGAGTAGTTACCCTTTGGGTACGGAACCCTTGGTTGGTTCCAAGTTCCATTTTTACAAAGAAACATCAAAATAGCGACCATTTAAGCTATTCAATACTTGTGCAATAGGAAGCGATTAAAATGAAGTGTTTTACGTAATCAATCGATATCTATCGATTCCTCATTGCATACGATCATCGATCGATTGTTCTAATTGACCGTTACATTTAAAATGTTTATGGCTGCTTTCTAGTTCTTTTTATGAAAGTGTAACACGATTTGGATTGAATAAATCTAGTTTACATACATACAAGTTGGATACAAGATATATAATATTCTCTTTTTGCATATATTTTAAGTCCATAATAAGCCAAAGAAGTTACGAGTACAGAATGGGGAAATGAGATGAGAAATACGGGGTATATCTTGACATTGACAGTTCAAAATGTCACAATTTTATTAAAATCACTAAATGTTTTTTTTTGTCTCAAACCGTGGGTCTTTCAAAATGAGTCACTAGATTAATATTGATAGTTTAATTAAGAAAACATGTATGTAAGTAATCTTTTTCTGCCATCTTCGAAAGCGTGTTGCTTTGTAGCTAATTTCATTGTTCAAATAAGTTCCCATCGAAAAACGCTAAGTCATTGTCTATGGATTTTATTGTAATAAATACTTAATTGATTATCTCATGTACCTTGAATGGTGAATTAACGTAATGTCATTGTCCCCCAGAATAATTTAAAATTGACAAGACACGGAAATTATTTTTTCGTTAAGTTTTTAGTCTACACAAACAACATACAAAACACATAAACTCACGCCTTTATATCCATACTAGTAGGTGGGCAGAAACTGCATAGGCTTTCATTGCATAGTTCTATCTAGTCCTTTTATAAAACCGAACATAAATGTTGACCACAAAAACATGGCGGAATTTTGCGCGCGAATTCTCTATTCTCTAGGATATTAAAGAATCTAACCTTTGACATCAGAAAATATATCATAGAAACAATAGATATTCTTACCTAGCCTTCAAGAGTGGTGGCAAGGGCTACCAACCTATTAAACTTTTCAGCAATACACCTAATGCTTTTCCACGAAACGAGAACACGAGCGATTGTAGAAAATCCGAGCCGATACGAAAGAACACGACTTAATGATGACGATACTCACTTCCTGAGATCCATAGAGAGAAAAGCAGTAAATAATATAATTACAGTCAAATCCCTGTCTCCCACGGCCCTTTCGCTTATTTCTGAATCCGTCTCAAAAACTTACGTAAAACAATGTATGTAGTAGGTAGTACTTTTATTGTTGACTGGGGTCAACGAACCCACTGTGAGGTAATTCGTGACGTTTCATGATGTGCCTACATTACGTTGAAAGTATAAGAGTAGATAATTATACAGATACCGAGCTCCAATTGCGCTGCTCTATGGCCTTTGTGTGAGTTTATGGTACGGCAAGTACATTTAAAAAACACGATCGCGTTACCGTAAACGTCAATTTGGACAGCTACAACAATCGGTCAAATTTCTTTAATATATTTAACTTTATCGCTGGAGCTTTAGATTCAAGTTTGATTGGGAAACTTCGGACAGTTTCGGGTAGCTTGATTTGCTGGCGTCTGTACTAAAACTGAATCAGCGCCGACTGGTGTCAAAAAGGGGAAACCTCTACTTTACCCCATACGTTTTGACATAAGCGAAACTTTATGTTAGCGCGATAGAGAACGTTAAAAATCTCACACTAAGCCTTCTGAAATTGTATGCCGGTTTCCTCTTTTCCTACATCGTTTTACAAGCAGATGTTGATTAAATAAATTACAAAGAGTAAATCATTTGCCAGGGGTAATCGATTGGAACTCTTGAAACCGCTTCGCTTAGCTTGGCTTTCGCCATTTAACAAAAAAATTAAGTTAGGTCTCCATTTGTTAATTACTCATGTCCGTCAGGTGAATGACTTTTTTATAATAAAATTGTAGTTCTTTATGTCTGTTTTTTGCTCTCACATCATCATAAAACGGTATAACTAGTTAATTTACGAATGGGTCAAGAATTAAGTTGGATTTTAATGTAATTTTGACAGGTGGAGAATTTTATGGAACTAGATGCCTTCCTGCTTAGTATTAGGAGATTCGTTATGATCTATGTAATGCCTTGTTGCATTACGGTCGCCTATGTTAAAAGTTTTAACAAATAACTATGTGTTTTTATTTGATCTAATTTTTTTTAATAACTGTTTAGTACTTAATAATTCCATGCTTTAGTAGGATTTTTAATTCACTGTCAAGTGCGCTAAAAGTCACTGTGTTAAATAATATGATCATGTTTCTTTATAAGATTCATCATATTTAAATACCACATACTGACGACTGTACGTTCATAACTCTTATTTCCAACAAATTACCTCACATTCGTTTCTTATTTTTAAAAGCCATAATTTGAAGTCAATTGGCCTAATCGTTTCACAATTGGCTGTTATATTAAATTAGCGCCATGTTGGTCGAAAGTAACGAATTGTAGGTCAACACGAATATGTGTGTGTGTGCGGTAATCTCCGGAATTGCTTGGCCGGTGCTTATGGGTTTTTGTCTTAATAGAACCGTAAGACTTAATAGCTTTTGGTTGCAGGGTTTCCTTGTTTTAGTGAGATGTTATTTTTGGATTAGATTCAGTGACTGACCTCCATTGAGAGCCGTCAGTAATGTTTAAATTCCATGAAACAGGGGGCGAGCAAATAGCCCTCAACCATGGTCAGATTCTCCGGTATGGTCTGGAGAAATTTCTGATTTAAAAATTTTGGGAATTAAGAGCTGTTGCAATAACATCATCATTCTCCTGTCTTTATCCCAATTTATTTAGGATTGGCGCAACAACTACTTTGCTCATACTTCTCTTTTAGTCATCCCCTCAATACTCGTCACTCCCTTCCTTAATGTCTCCAGCTTTATTTATTAAAAAACCAAACCACATGATTAGTTTAAATTTAAATATCAACTGCTTAGTATTTTCTTTATTCAAATTCTCTATTGAAAAATTGAGTAAAGAATTTGCTAACCAGTATCCTACTAATATTACCAACAAATGTGAAAGTTTGTATGTTTGTGCAACAATCAGGCAAAAACGGCTGAAGGGATTTAGATGAAATTTGGCACACATATAGGGCATATCCTGGAATAACACATAGGCTACTTTATAAGGGAGTGAAGCCGCGGGCGGAAGCTTGTTTACACTCATAATATCGTGTGATATGATATTGATTAAGCCTGAATGTCATGCTTTTTTTTTAATGATGGGATATCATCAAATGACTTCGGAAGGGCGTGTCAGACTTACTGACTAAAACCCATCCGTGTTCCTTCTAAAGCCCTTTGCGTTCCTGAGCAACGGTGACTCTTTCGAACAAATTCCGCAACCCTGGCAGTGAATTTCATGATTGGGACCATTACCCCGATATACAAGCTAAAATCTCATACTGACATTTATATCATTATTTAAAAAAATCTACTATGTCTATAACAAGATTATCTAAGATAACCGTTGACAATTGCAGACAACGTCTAGTTTACTTTGAATTACGAAAGATTTGATACGATTTACAGTTTGTTTCCGCCAAGTCTGGCAATTTGAGCGAGTAGCCAGTTACTGGCTGGAATTGATGTCGCGGAAAATCTATGGTCAGGGTCTCTTGGTGATGTCTTCTTTTTTTGAAAAATCCAAGGGGAAAATTAGGAAGCCAATGTTATTTTTTTAAATAATCGCTTCATTTGATTGAATAAAGTTAAAAAAACAAATAATAAAATAATGTGTTTCCTAAAATGAACGGGAATTTAGGAACGTCAATTATTTTCTATGGTTTCATATAGGTAGATAATATTCATAATCTTTGCCATATCAAAACAAAGAGTAAGTATAATGGCAAAGAAAAAGATTTGGATTTGATCATCACGTCCTTATCACAAAATATTTAGGATCAGCTTAACATATTATCTGGCACTTTCATAGATCCTACAACTAGTCATTTCAGTGGTCACTCGCTCGATGACTCCGCGTTGGCGATTTCGAGTTTCTACATGACATTTGCCTTTAAAAAACCTCAGTGTCTATGGTCTACTTTTGAAACGACATTCTATGATTGTAAAATTAAATCCATGACAGATTTCAACCTGCGACAGCACATCCAACTCCAACACACATACACACACTGAACCTCCATACACACTCACAAACACTACGCATACCTGAACCTAAATTTGTTTATTTTATCTTTTTCCTTTCTGTTCTTTTCCTTTTAATTATGTCTCAACATTGTAAATCGTAACCCATGGGAAGTTGCGAGGTAACCCCATCACAAGTATCCTTATAACTTACCAGGGCTACCTCAATTTTGCGCTGTTGAACAATCGTATGAGAAACAATAAATATTTAAAAAAAAAAATGACATATAAACGTATCAGCCAGTGCCAAGTTATCCGCACCTGTATAAAGAAAAGCGTATGAAAGTGTAGAAAGCTAAAAACGCTAGCTACATACATTTATATGATGTATAAGTATATCTTGTTTTATGTTTCTCCATTTGTTAATGTTGTCATTCCAGTGTTTCCTTATAGAACTTTACTTTAAAACTCATGTTGGAAAACTTTATGATACGTACGACTTTATTTGGAGTTACTGCACTTACGTTTGAACAAGAAAATGCAATAAAACAAAGATACGGGCAGGGTTTAAAAGTTGCTCCATGTAATTCTAGTAATCAGCCGGTCGATTCTGTAAACATGTCGAAGCGAAGGCTTGGGTGAAGTGATCACGAGCTGCCGGTCGATTCTGTAAACATGTCGAAGTGAAGGCTTGGGTGAAGTGATCACGAGCTGCCAGTCGATTCTGTGAACATGTCGAAGTGAAGGCTTGGATGAAGTGATCACGAGGTGAGCTTTCAATCCATATAATCAAGATGGAATGACAGCTCACTTCGTGATCACGCGACAATCAACAAGATCGGTAAATTCGATGTCTACCTGTCTATTCAACCGCTCACTTCTTCTAAACTACACAACAGATTTTGATTAGGTTTTCACAAATAGAAATAACAATAAACGAGGAAGATTTCTGTCTATATTTTTGCCGTGCGAAGCTGGGCGGGTCGCTTGTAATGTATAAATAAAATGAAATGCATTCAAATCGGATGATGGTTGTGAGAGTAGGGGACGACAAAAGGTAAGACATGTTTGATTGTTTGAAAAGTAATATATCAACCTAGGTAGCTGATGAAAGAAGAATAACATCTAATGGGAAAGACGCCATTGGATGATCTACTGAAGCATTTTAAAGAACATAGTTTTTCCTTAAGACAAATTGAAAACTTTTAACGCAGACACACGGACATTTTGTTATGACGAACAAAATATTATGAAGAAACAAAACCTCTCAGACACAAAAAACAAACATGCAAAACTAATCTCAAGGATTTACTTAAAACTTTAAACAAAGAGAAAACAATTGAACGTGTGAAAAAATTGTGTAAATGTTTAGAAGAAGACCTGATTTTTTCTGCAAATACTACATTTAGAAATATGTTTTTGAACTTTATAGCTAAAACAATAGATGTCGAAGTTGCTTGTTGTATTTTTCTTAAATATTTCGAAGGAGAGTCTTTCTCATAGGTGAATAATGACGTTATGTCTTCTGATGCAAGGCTGAGTAGGTTACAACAGAATTGTTGTTGTGCAAATGAACATACAGAATAAGTGCACATTTCATAGATGGATTTTGAGGCAATCGACTAGAAGAGGTGTGGGATGCATTGAAGAAGCTCAGTAACTATCACTTTCACAATGAAGAGTAGGAACTGAGGAATCTCTTACTTATAAGGGTAGAGAAACATCAGAGAAATGATGGAAGGGTCTGAAAGATGATCAGTCTGAGTAGGATAGAGTTGTATGGAAGATGTGCAGCGCCGAACTCATAATTTACAGAGTTAAGCGTAATTATGATGTGGGCAAGGGCAATTAACTTAATTTGATATTCCTCATCAATATCTTCTAGCTCTTATTTTGTAACACGTTTTCTTCGCCCGTTCTCCGCTGTCAAACGTTTCGCTGTCATTCACTGCCTTTTCTTTCCTTTCATGCCTCACACGATTAATAAATTTCTTCTTTGGCTTTCTTCCAGTGAAGAGATGTACAAAATGTTGCAGCATAACCACTTTTTCTACATTTTCCAATGATTTCGTAAGCCATCACCGAAGAACTATAGGCCCTTCTAATTAAAATTCACATAAAAGGCGACTCAAATCAGAAAGGCAAGGAGATTAACAAAACGATAAAACAACAAATTGGACAAATTCGTATGATACGGATCGTAAATAATAAAACATGTTCTTTGTTGTAAAGAAACAGGTTTTTTTACAGACAGTGCGTCATAATTAAGTTTATTATTTAATTGTGGTGCTCGACATGTTAATTTAGCTTTATAATTGAAACAGATTCATTTTTGGGTCTTTGTGTGACCATTATAAAATATACAGGTGTATCAACAGCTGATTGTAAGTTTGTAATACCAGAGGTATAGTAGATGATTTAAAAAAAGGATCCATGCAGTTTATTGCACCTTCTTCTCCATAGACATACGTATATGTTTTGGCACGTGCAAATAGCTTTATGTTTTTTTTGAGTGACCCACTGTTTCCTTGATCGATAAGTGCCTGTAAATGGTTTAGTTCATTAAGTACTTACTAAATGAAGTGAAGAACTATGTTGCTACCAGAGAGATGCAGCTGAAACATACCTATCATGCGCCTGTAATGACAAGCACTTCTAAGAACCGAGACAGTTATTTTTTATTTAACTGACTAATATTCTCACTTATTCTATTGACGAGTGATTGATAGAGAGATATTGGGTTTGAGCCAAATAAATATGCCTAGAAATTGCACATTATTTTTCCCAGAAGCCTGCCAGCTTATTGCATTACAATATGCACACAAAGATATTAGGGTCACCTCAATTCTAGTCTTCTCAAGCATTAATGCAACGCTTACTTAAGCTTACATTAGGACATACAAAACATGGACGTTGTTGCAAGAAAAGGTCATTTGACAGTCTGCTTGACAACTTCAAACTACGGATTGGAGAGAATAAGAATTTTGGCGCGAATTGTTGACATTTTATTGAAACACTCATAGTAATATTCTTACTTTTAAATGTGTTTTTTTAACATACGTGTATTTTCTTTTGTTCATTTCAACCATTATGCAGTTTCGTGATTAGATTATTTGCAGCGTTTTGCATTTCTCTGCTCGACATCTCTGTATTGGCGATTGACTCAGAGCATTGTTGAATTTTCCTTGAGAATCAAATGAGTCGATATTTAAAAACAAAATGCATTCATGAAGCTGATGACATAATATTGGTCTGGGCTGCAGAATTTGTCATGTAGAAACCTACTTAAGACTTCTCTCGCGTTCAACTAAACCTTAATATTAAAAAGAGTAATTTTTATCTGTTAAAGGTTTTTACTGGAACTGCTGATACGAGTAAGAATAATCTTTTACTGATAGGATATTTAACTGTTGTAACCCGAAAAAAAACATGGTTTCTATGGGCTAGGTCATTAAAGCAAAGCCGCAGGAAAAATCTAGTACCTAGGTAACTCAAAATTATCTGTAATTGATTGATACGTTCGATTTTAGAGAGTTCATAATAATACGTTATTGAATTTATTTAGTAAGTGCTAGATTTCAACTTGTCCTATTATAAGTTTAGGTAAATATTATTTAAATAACTTTGAAAATAATTCAAGTTTTTACAAGATCAAGCCATAAAACAAAACGTTGTAAGATAATGGTAGGTATGCAGTGTGACTACGGACGTTAAACGCTTATCAAGATTACTGATTGAGAACATAAAGTACAATACTTAGTATAAAACTAAGTATATGCCTTTCGACATAAATAAATTTATAGGTAGAATGTTTTAGAAAAAACTTATAAAATAACAATCTTGACCTTAAAAATAAATCTTTACAACCTTGAACGGTATTAATGAAATAAATTTCACTAAGTCGACCGAAGGCAATGATTCATCAGAATCAAGAACACTCTAATTGCAGTTTTTATTGCAAGAAAACAGAGTTCAATACACTTTGAAGCGAACTCCACAAAGTTTTGAAAACTCACAAGTTTAAAAAATACTAAGCTTATTACTAGTACTTACACATTTCATTCATTTTGAGTGACAATCAAAGCATTTCTTACACTCGGTTCCCACTGTAGCGAACACTTAAAACCCGTGGGAATCTAATTTCACTCGAGAAAGTGTTGCAAAGAGATTTATTACACACAAAAGGACATAAAATAACAAATGACACTCACACTTTTACGTAAAAAGAATTAAGACCCTAGTTTGGTACCCTGAGGGACTCTTTAACAATTTCTCTTCGAGTTTAGAACTTGTGCGCTCGCGCAACGTCCGCTTACCGTGGGCGGTACAGCCGTATGACGCTTATTCGAAATTGACGTATCATAGCACGGTCGACCTGTTAAACCAACCGGTTTCATCGATGCGCACCGTATCCAATGCTTGTTTGGAATCCAAGACAACATATTTTGATGCAAGTGAAGCAGCGATGGTTTTGTTTGAATCGAAAGTTGACTTTATTGGCTTAAATTAGGTGTAAAGTGGTAATGGGGTAAAAGAGGGGGATTGCAGACCGAACGGTATATGTTTATGTTCGATGGTACGTATGGCACGTGCCCTATGTCTGTGATGACTATCCCGTAACAGATGGTAGAGAAGAATCTCTTTATTTTTGTTAGGGACTTTTGAACTTGGGTTCGAAGTGTTAATTTTAGTAGTTTTGTTATTGTTGTGTTTATTTGGGGGTAACAGTAAGGCCCTAAACTTGTTTTTAGGATGTTGTTTTACTGTCTTCTTAACTGTTAAAATAGCGGAAGTTGCCTTAATCATAGACCATTTCTAAGTTTCAAGTGATTAGCTTTATCATTTTTATTGCTATTGGAGAGTATCTTGGAAATACTTAGCCTTATTTATCGCAGAATTTCTTCTTCCGTCATAATAATATTTTTAAAGAAAAAGTTTTCATATTTTCTACATTGAAAAAAGAAATCCCTTAGCTGCTTACTATGTGTCCATGACATCCGTTCTGTTTGATACAAATTCTTAACCCAGATCGCACGAAGCATATTAAATATGTGTGTTATTTACATAAAGTATGTGCATTAAATACCGTCATTATGATCGACACCCATCTGTCTACGACGTAGATTCTGAGTAACAATGGGTATTGATAAAGGTACTTGGAACTATTTCCTACGACTTCTTCCCACGCACATCAGAACCCCATTTTCAAAGCCCAGGGAATGGATTCAGTTAAATATTTTTTAATTCTACACGTGAACCGAAGGCTGGCCTTGTCTTCGGCCAAAGAATTAACCAGTATTGCCATTCACGTGGCAATGCTGCTATCGTTCTGGGCACTTTTTCTTTAAGAGCTATCTGGACGAATTTTTCGATGCTTTATGTGTTCATCCCCTTGTACGCTTGTAAAAGATTTTTATTTATTTATGTCGGACTGAGTGGATGAGCCAGCCACGATGGCCGAGGTTACGCCATGAGGCCTGATGGAAAGATACCTATGGATGAGTTCGGCGATGGAACGAGCGAACCCAGAAGATGCCTGTTCACTTGACACTCTTGCTAGGAAGGATTTTCTAGCCAGCTACTATCTCTATCTCTACAAGCTGTTCCTACACCCTCTTAGAAGCATGTTTTTCTTCATAATATATTTCTAGTGGTATGGTGCTTTGTCTGTCAATTGGTCAATCACAAACCCATCAACTCTTCCCGTATCGAGCGAAGTATTATCGAGATTTTACATTGTGAGTTTCTCTGTAGCAGCCCGGTATCTGGATGTGTGTTCGGTTAATGGCTTCCTATGCATGGAACTTAACAGTTGATTGCTGATAAACAAACTTATCCTGACCCAAGGGGAATACAGACGAGATTTTATCCATCTTTTTACCATATGTAAGCTTTCTGTTACTAAAAATTTTCTAACTTACAGTTACCAAAATATTCTGAAAAGCTGTTATTTTTCTCGAATTTAGTGTTGGTACCATAGTAAAAGTTATTCATAATAATGAGTAAGTACAGTGATCTTTTCAGGTTTTGCGTTACCTATTTCTTGACACCTTCTATACCCCGGACAAAGCCGAGGCAGGCCGATAGTGTGTACCTAATATGCCTCTATTATTATATGGCCAACAGCTATCAGTCTACGACGCAGATTTAAATGAAACAATATAGGTGTAATACAATGACTTGGAATTAACTTCGCAGTGGATTTAATGAAACGATCGTTAGCGCAGGAAACCGTTAATTTACTTGGTAATAATGAATGTGACGATAATGCAGTTGTAATAATCGTATGTAATGGCATCTTTAAATTGATGACGTTTAGAAGTTTGGTAGGAATATAACACCTAACTAGAACAAACTATGAAAGAAGAGGTAGTCAGTGATAGCGTGACGGTTGACAGGACGGAATGGACGAAGAAAACGTGTTACACTGCCCCTAAGTAACTAACATGAGACAAGGGTAGTAAGATGAAGAACCCAACTATAACTTAGTATTTTAATGAACACGACAGTCCGTACCTTTCTAAAAGTCGTTGGCTATAAGATGCTATGACTCCTATAAATTCGATGCTAATTTATTTTAGCTCGCAACTTGATAGCAAGTCTTTTTCTATGCCTTCATCTTTATAAGGCGTGTCATTTCTTTTCTAGCCATAATCATCATCTTTTCACAATCAATGTACTCCAATGTTATATTAAAAACTTTAATATAACATTGGACCGAAAATAACCTGAAAGAAAGAAAGAAAATTGTGTTTATTGGCTGAATTATACCTAGCATGTAGTTTGTCCATAAGCGACGCAGCTATTAGCCTATAACCTAGCCCGGAAGAAAAAAACCCGTTAAGAAATGCGTCATTTCCCGTTTGAGCTGAAAGGGCCAATTAGCTTTATAGGTCATCATGTATGTGGGTATGACGTAGTACCATTTAATTTATCAATATGGCAACATTATCGACTGGATTGTAAACTAGGTTGGTAGTATTTGCATTATTAAAACATATTGTCGTCAATTAATTTATGGAAAAAAGGTGAATATTTACTTCTGATAGATTAGGTTTTTTCACGACTTCATTTCTGTAGCTTATACCAAAGGAACCGCAATTTTCGGATATAAAGTTACCTATGGCACTCAGTGATCGAGAAGCTTATTATTAGAGCCATAATTTTGTATTCAGAGGGCCTATTTTTTTTAAGGATGCTAAATCATCAAATGAATGACTCCTTCCGCTCTGGGCAGAGCACAAGGGAGTGTCAGACTCTTACTGAATAAACCCCATCCGTGTTCCTCCTAATGCCGTTTGCATTCTAGGGCTAGTGTGACTTTTTTGAACAAATTCCGCAGCATTTTGCAATTCAGCAGATTGCCTAGGGCTAGTTTTTTAACGTATTCGATCGCGTTAACGTAAACATTCGCGTTATGTCATTAGACATAAACGAAGGTTCGGAAAAAAGACGTTTTCGGACAACCGCATCAGTCGTGTTCAAAGGGAAACGTTAGCTTTGTCTATGGGATTGAAACGTCCAATCAATGCCATCAATGCAATGTGCAATCCCAGAAATGGTCATAATGGGAAACCTGAAAATCTTAATTTTACGGGCAGATACTCTTTAAATTGGACCACAGCAAAACAGCATGGCGCCAGAATTAAGATGACACCGTCAGCCCATAAACATAATGACATCCTATCAGCGATTAAGGATGTCAAAAATGTATGAGATTCGTTATATAGAGCCGTAGGGTAGTCGACCCTGCTACCGTCATGTAATTGACTAATTTTGAAATATGCTCGAATGTACCTAGTTCGTGCCAGAAGAATAAACATGAAGGTTCATAATATTATTGTAACAACAAGCGCTCGAGATGTCATTATGCTCTTACGCTAGCGCTAATATAGCGTAACGATATCAAAACCAATCCTTAGACTAATTAACAATAAAGTAATAGGGTTGTCCCTTATCTATTCAAACGACTGAAGCACTTTTTTTTTTAAGATCTTGACCGGAAAAATATTGTTCACGGGATGGACATACGCTACCGAAATGTCACTTGGTCAATTTCAAACTTTTTTTTTGTTTTCGACAATCGCTGTTCGGAGATAGAAAGTCACTTTGTTTCAATTTAATTCAAGAGAACAGCAGTTCTTTTTCCGATATATCACCTGGTACTTTTCTGCAATGAAGCCGTATTGCTGTCTTCATGTTTAGTACCTACCTACCTAAGGTGTATAGATGAGACATCAACTTTGTTTCGAATTAACAACAAGTAGTCAAACTCTGCGTTTTGAAGTTTTTGACAGCTGTCATTATAGTAAAAATTCAAACAAAATGTGTTGCCACCCCTAATGACAAAGTAAAGGCATGCGCACGATTGAAATACATCACACAATAGTCAATTATTTGTCTTATGTCATTCTATTGTTTTATCGTCCGCCGAGCTACACAATTCATTGGATTTGAATACTGTCTGAGAACAGGACGAGACACTTGCAGGAATGTGGGTCTTTAGAATTTGTTAGTAAAGCAGAATTGTGCAACTGCATAATTGTTTTGCAAAAGGGTTGGAAAGTGATTTATTTATATCACGATAATTGATAGGCTATGAAGAGGAGCTCATGGCTACATAAATACAGCCGCAAGAGGCCTGAAGAGGCGATCGAAAGTTTGAGCTGGTATTTGGAGATCCTTGAGAGTTGTTACGGGCCGTCAAGATTGTGAAAATCTAAAAGTCAGTCATCCCTGGCTTTCAGACTTGTGTTAACTAAGCACTAGTGAAGTGGTGACGGGCGCATTTTTGGGGAATGTCTCTATGTAAAACTTTGACGTTCAGAAAGTGCTGACTCTTAGTGTAATGTAAATAAATGACTTTTGAGTTTGTTACTCGGTCAATGGGTTGTGGAGGTCTCTTAAACTCCGAAATGTGTGTGATTGATCAGGGGACCTTTCGGTGGCGCATGTTGCTCCCATAAATTTTGGACAGTTTAATAATCTTTGTCGTCGATGTTTGTCATTTTGTCTATGAACTATGTTCATCCTCCAGAAAAAAACCTTTCATCGCCAAAATACGGAACACATAAATCAAAGTAGGTAATGATTAATTAATAATTCAAAACGCAAACGTCTCATTAATCAAACGTTACATTTTCCGCTAAACGACGATTAGTGAAGCGGTAAATTGCCAAGTTTTTACCCAAGGAAGCGAAGAAAATAATATATGTCCGCAGTATGTGGTTTGTTGAGGTCTATATAGCTTAGAAATTATGGGTTAGAGCCACAGAGCAGACACCATTACTAGAGATGACATTAGGCTCTGGACAGTGTGAACTAAAGATGAAAAGTCAAAAGCGTTTGCGAATGGCATCAATCAATCATCTAGCATTTTTTCAACTATGTTGGGGTCAGCTCCCAGTCTGACCCGATGGAACCGAGTACAGAATTTTACATGGAGCTTGCATGGAGGATTTTGTCAGTGGCAGCATGGCGAAGTCGATTGTCAAAACGTCAAAAATGTTTGACAAACGCTGTTAAAATGTCACGTGATCGATCAGAATGTAATTTTGTCTATGTCAGATTGCCCAAACTCAGCTCATTCCATCTCTAGTCCGAAGGTTCCATACTCTATGGTCAAAGCGATTAGCATGGCTCGATTAACTGTATACTTGGTGTTGGTAGGTAGACTGTGACAGTTAGCTTGACGTTTTGTGACCTACCCTCGGTTTCTAAACGAAAACTCGGTCGAGGTCGAAAGTAATTGATTTTGATTCGTATCTTTATTGTAACTAAGTATACAATTTGGGGTTGGCTGCGGCTGGCGGGATTCAAAGAAATGATGGAAGGATTGAGCTATAGATTACCTGCATGAAAGAAAAGGCATTGAATCATAGTGTGAGGTTGACAGGAACAGTACTTAATGGAAGAAGAACACGACGAAGGGAAGATGTTATTGGCTGCTGATTTGATCAGAAAGTATGACTGGTTTTAATATCTAAGCTAGAATAATCATTATGTCCTTTTCGATTTTTGTCCTTTCATGAAATAGATCACACCTTTGATCTATCAAGTAGTAGTAGTTATCCACTTCAATTCGGTTGTTTTTATTTGTGTTTTTGACCATGTCTGTCCTTCCAACCAAGTCCAACAAGGACAGACTTAGTCAAAAATTCAAATTACAGTTATGTCTTGTTCTACCGAACGGACGAAATGTTTTTAATTTTTTTCAGCAGTGTTGTAGCTACATTATAACGATGACCCGGCTGCGAGTTGTGGGCACCGAAAGTTTTAATAACAAGTTGCGATCATTTAACCGTATATCATCAGAAGTTATCGGAATAGGCCGGGTATAGACAAAAATCGGATTTTAAATTCACATCATTAAAGTTCTGGTAAAATTACTGATAAAAAAAAATAGTTATAAGGAAGTCTCCCATTTTTGTCTCTGTTCTTCAAACTGTTGTTAAATATACTCAGCCTATTCCGATCACTGAAAACCAGTGTCCTGTGTGATTGTCACTGCTTTTCGTTAAATAGTCGTTTAAATTCTGTTCTATAATAATGAAGACGAGCAACACTGGCTGTTTTAAACAGTGTTGTCAGTTCGCATTTAATTACGCGCTCATGCATATTCTCAAACAGATCCATTCAACTGCTAATGAAGGCATTCGGTTTAGTTGACGGGTTAACAGCAATATTAGTAATGTCCACCGCATTCATAACCTTTTGACTCCTCGGGTACGCAAAACTAATTGGCACTGACTGTCCGAGACCATAGATTAACAAAGTTGGAACGAAATGGTTGAAAGATTATATTTTTTAATATTAGTAAAAATAAGTAAATTAATGAAGAAAGGTGTTTTCATTTGTTTTTCGTACCATAGTCAATGTTAGTTTAATTTTTGAAGATCTAAGTAAAGGATAAGAAGAGCAATACTAAAATAGTGTAGGGATTTGGTCAATCACTAACTTTATTGGTAAATAAAAACTATGGGAAATCACCACTTAGATATGATATGATATGATATCGCACCCCCGGTGCGACACTGTCACTTATGCAAGTTTCGTAGTACACATAGTTTGACGTTGTACTAAAAGCTATTCATCTTGTCTAAATCCTGAAATATCACTAAGTTTTAAATGCTTCTCCTAAAAAAATACATTTTTGCATACCTAAGTGACAGTGTCGCACCGGGGCGGGGGTGCGATATCTTGACCCCCATAGAGTTTAGAATTGATAGACATTTGGATTTGATCAAATGTCCGTTTCCGTATATACTGATTAATAATTTTGTAGTCTAAATAATATAAAACCAGGTTGAAACGCCATCTAGCAGCAAAAAAGTAAACTTACGCGCACACAAAATTCCAATAAATTACACGACTACCGTGTCCCACAGTGGTCAATGTCCTTAATTCCTTATACACCAAAAACATGGCGTCTTAAATAGCGTAGGTAGTTTAATCCGGCGCGGTTTAGCAACCTGACCCACAATGAGGTGGGTCGCCCACGTGACCAAGATATCAAACATAATTGTTGGGGAACTATTTAAAAAACCGTAATTGGATTCTGCTACAGTTATTACTAGTTAGATACAAAGTTTAGCCGTGGGCTATGTCTGATTTGAGTGTTTAATCGTCGCGGTATTTGATACAAATTGGCTAGTCTTTAACGCATATGTACTCAAGATATGAAGGGAAAGAGATCGATTTTTCGTCGCTGGCACCAGCGAGTTTCACGGCATCGGCTCCACGGTTTCACGGCATAGGTCACTGGCTGCATATTTTGGGCACAGAGGGCGGGATACGAGGTGGACCACAGTTTGTGACTCGACTTCACATCTTAACCCTGCTGCTGATCCACCATGGTAGCCCCGTAACGATAACTACAGAATTTGAAGTAGGAGGCCATTTGATGCGGTTTGAGCAAAAGTCGGTCATTCAATAAGTATTCCATAAAATTTTTGGCACATTAAACCCTCATAAAACGTTCAATAAAGTTACCAAAGAGCTTAAATCTGCACGCAGAAGCCATATTGTCATGAAACTGTTTTATTTTATTTTAAATTAGGTCAAACTGCACTGAAAATTGCTGAAACTAGGAAATGTTCTCGTAAATTCAGCTGTAACTGATTCTTACTTGGAAGGTAGCCACGAAACTGCAGTTAACAGTTTTGGTGCACTGAATATGACTGAAAATCTGCTATTTCCAGTGGATTTGAAGTTATTTACTGCTGTGTTTTAATTTTTTATTGCTGGATTTTGGCGTTTAGCACAAGATTTTCGAAATAACAGGACTTATGCGAGAGGAGCGGTGGCTCTAGGCGCTTGATGGCAAGGAGCGCTAAAGCCAAATGCGAAAAATAATTTCCAGCGCAAAATAAAATTTTGATGGCGTGTTTTGAGAGGCGCGGGAGCGAGTTGTGTTGCCAGATCAGATTTTATAAATCCATCTGGTGACGCTGAAGAATCCGTAGATTGCCTCTAAATAAATCCATAGATCTACAGACTTTTTTAAAAGCTAAATCTGACTGTTTGGAGCGAGAACATAATTAGAACTACTTAATTTAATTATTTTATTATATAATAAGATTTCTTGAAAATTTGGGAATTATTATTAACTAGCTACCGCCCGCATTAATGTCGAAAATTATCCCAAGGGAACATACTCCCAGGACGAAAAGTATCCTATGTGTTATTCCAGACTATAATCTGCCTCTGTGCCAAATTTCATCAAGATCCGTTCAGCCGTTCTGACGTGAAAGAGTAACAAACATCCATCCATCCATCCATCCATACTTCCAAACTTTCGCGTTTATAATATTAGTAGCATTTAACATAAAACCGAAGTAGAATTTTAGACGGCACAGTTGGTGCAGTGGTTGAGCGATTGACTGCTACGCTGCGTGGCGTGGGTTCGATTCCCGCACGGAACAAATATTTGTAAGGCCTACAGATAGTTGTCCCGGGTCTGGCTGTTTGTACATGTGACTTTGATTGTTTGTAAACGCACCCACGATACAGGAGATATTGCTAGTGGGGCAACGTTAAAAAAAATATATTAACGTGAAGTGAAAGCGTCGACTAAAAGGGTGCTAAAGACAATGTCGCTCGACCCTGATCAAAGGCTGGGATCGGCGCTGTAATCAACCAGCGGCCTGCCAAGCTTTTCTGTGTGGCCCTGTCGTCTTGTAGTCTCTGCACATCATTGGTGCTGAATTTACTGTGTCTCAGCAGCACTTTTACTGAGTACTAAACCACAAGTATTTACCTATCTGTACTGTACCGATCTCGCCTTACTGAGCCTAGACGCTGCGCTGAGACTGTTGACCCGCCGGCAAAACGAAAACGATGGCCTATGCCATCGGATGTAGCTTCACAGAAAACTGTATTTTGTCACAAAATCAAGTTCCATTCATGTAGATACTATTACGTAGGTCAAAGTCAAAATCAAAGCATTTATTTCAAATAAACCATTATCAGATACTTTTGAATTGTCCAAGTCAGTCCGTCAAAAACATGAAGGAGGATCTCTATGGAGAAGAACGTGCAAGAAACTCCACGGACACTCTTTTAAATCATTTTATTTTTACAAAAATCCTGGTTACATTAACCTTGTTGCTTCTATTGAACAATGTAAAGAAAGAACTAACAATTTATAGTATCAAATATTAAAATGGGGCAGTGGCAACTAAGGGATGACCAGTCTCCACTGACGGCGCCCGTTTACGAACATGACGCTATGTTACGATGACGATGACTATGACGTAGGTTATGTTTGTGTGGGTCATCATGATAATATTAGAAGCACTATGAGGTCCTGTAGCCCTACTATGACGTGCTAACGCCATCCAATTCCGATGATGTAAACGGGATAGTGCTATACGCTATGTATAGCTCCGTCTCTCTCTTGGAGCGGAATCTCGATCGTTTGAAGACTTCATGTTGAGTCTTTGCGAATCCTATGCGAGGGCCCACGGGCTCAAGTACAATGCACTCAAGAGTGAACTGATGGTTTTCAAAGCTGGTAATAAAAGCTACTCTAAAGTACCACTTATCACACTAGACGGCATACCACTAAAAAGAGATACTAAATTTAAATACTTGGGACACTGGGTGAGTGAAGACCTTAAAGATAATTTAGATGTGGAATCATCAGCCTGCGCAGGTCGCTGGCTGTCCAATGCAGTATGTTCGCCCGTTGTACTGCACGAGTTAAAGTAACGCTTTTTAAAGCCTTCTGCCAATCCTTTTACACGTGCAGCCTGTGGGGGAACTTCACGCTGAAGGCATATAGCGACCTGCGCATCCAATACAACAACGCTTTCCGGGTGTTGCTGGGGCTGCCGCGTTTTTGCAGCGCGTCCGGTATGTTTGCCGACGCAAATGTTGACAGCTTTTCAACCGTCATGCGCAAGAGATGCGCATCATTATTAGGTATATCGGTTTCGCGCCAGCCCCAACACTATCCTGAGGACGTTGGCAGACCGCTGGGACTCTCCGATTCTAGGACGCTGGATACGACTCCATGCAGTGAAGTAGATTGGGATGGGATAGTCTCTAGCGGGTGTACTTAGTTTAAAATTTATAAAATTACCGGTTAGTTTAGTTAATTTACTAACACTAGATATAAGTCATTTTATACTGGTACTAACAAATTATGGAACTTGATTCTGAAATAAATGTTTTATTATTATTATTAACCCCTGGAAGCAAAAAGTTTAAGCATGGCAGGTCTACATCGTCAGACCAAAGAGTCAGCTTCAAGGTTGTTTAGTAAAATAGAGGCGATTACGCAAGTAATGTCTGCCAGCAGTAGCCTAAAGTTCAATGGTTTGTTGTCGTTATTATAAACTAACTTACTGCTGATAAGAGCCGCCCATTTCCGGTGTGTTGTAATAGTTATTTCCAATACAAATACATAAGTATTTAGGTACCTATATCGAAATCGGTTTACAGGAACGTTTCCACCCAGCCTGGAACATTGCAGTGTAATTAGGAGATATGGAATAAAAGACAAGAATCACGACTTATTTTGGATACCCCACCCCGACGCACAAAACATTTTGAAAGTACTTTCATTGTGTGCACAGCTAAGGAGTGGAATATCTTGCCGGTGTTTTTGTTTCCTGCAAGCTACAACCTGGGGGTCTTCAAGTCAAGAGTGACTAGGTTACTTCAAGGAGAGCGTGTTCCATCGTCGACCACATCATCGCTTACCATCGGGTGAGATAGTAGTCAGACGCGAACCTATCAATCAAATAACTAAATAATAAAAAACCAGCCAAGTGCGAGTCGGACTCGCGCACGAAGGGTTCCGTACAATTTTCTATAAATATTTATTTTATTCTGTTTTTAAGGGGCCGTTCAAGTATTACGTAAGCAGATTTATTGCAATTATTTACCCCCCCATCCCCCTTGTCAGCAAAAGTAAGCAAAGCTCTTACCCCCTCCCCCCATGCTTACGTAAACATTTGTCAATTAATGTATTGTTTTTTTAATTTTATAATGTTATAATTATAATTTGAAAAATAAGAAAATAGATTTAGGATAGAGATTATATTTTACTGAAACGGTATTCAACATAGAGTAAAGGACAAAAATATTATATCTTACTAACATAACAAACTTATTTTAAATTTTTGGTACATATATTAAATTCAAATTAACAGTCTTCAGTCCATGAAACCCGAATCCATGATTCTAAGTTTTCGATGACATTGGATTGCTTCGATTGCTGCTCAGTGTTGTGAGTCTGCTCGCTTTCATCCGATTTTGGAATGTCTACGTCATTCTCATCGAGCCATTCAACATCATGGTGCTCTAAATTTTGAATAATGCACATCAGTTCATTAGCACGACGAGCAGCGACTCTTACAGGTCTAACTTTCCTATCAGTGTGCGTGTTTACTTTCTTATGGATCTTTTCGATGTGACGATTTAGTGACTTGACGGAAGCATGATAAAGACCACACGTTTTGCATGTTCGACTTGATAGCCTCAATTGTACCGTCGGACAAAAATAATCGTATGGCATTTGCAGGAAATCTTTGAGTGAAGCACTTAAGCGTAGAGCTAAATTGACTGGAAGATTAAGAAATTGCCCTCCTTCATCTAAAACCAAGTCATCAACTGTTTGTTTTACTTTTACAGGTGGTGGAAGAAACCTGTTGTCTAGTAATCTAAATAGTCCACTTCTTGGACGACAGCATTCTGTATTTCTACATTTTACAATTTGGAGCAAGTATTGGCTTTCACGCACATGTTCTGAATACCATTTAATGTCTGGAAAATCAGGAAGATCTTGTTCACCTGCCCCAACATATTTTGCATTAACATTATAGCCATCAATTTCCATTGAACTCCATACTTCAGCTAATACTTTTCCTGCAAATTCGAAATTAGATCTTTCTAAATGTTCATCAATTGTAACGCCACGTTCATCCAAATGAGACCCAAAATGGTCATGAGGCAATATTAAACCAGCCAGTTCCCGACTAAGAGGAGCCATTCTGCGCTCTACTCTGTTATACGCACTTCTTCCGGGAGCATTGGTAGCTAAAAACAATGCATCGAGATCATGTCGCTTAAAGTGTTGTATAGCAAACCCTATGACTTTTTGATAACGCGGATTTTCATCTGGCCCTCCATCAACCGTCATGATTACCACTGGTTTTACTAGTCCATGGTCAGTTTTAGCTAATGGTCGAAACTCTTCAAGTTCGAGAAGCGTCTCGAAATCCTGAGCATGAGTATTAGCAGTAGATGAACTATGCTTTCCACTTCGAATAGCGATGTATGTTGGTCCAGAATATCCAACGGCTTGCGGTTGTCCTAGCATATTGGAAGTGATTTTGATACCAGCATAAACAGATGGTATTAATTTATGACGCTCAGCGATTACCCAATCGTGATCAGGCAATTTGATTCTATATTCCATGTGCATTAGAAGAGGTGCTTGCTTATTTGCCGCAGTTACGCCAATAGGGACTCGAGCTTTATCATCTTGAGATATGAAAAATACTTGATCTGGTCCTAGTATGGATGCTATGTTCTCTAAATAATGGATTGATGTTTCAGCGAACTTGCTATCTAAGTGGCTCTTGTGGTGATCAGTTTGAGCCCGAATGAGCTTAACAGGGACTGTCGATACATGTCTTCGTCCCTCTGCAGAATTAGATTTTCTGGGAATCAAACGAAGATATGTCCCACTGCGACTAATGTCAAATCCCATTTTACGTAATTCTTGTGTGAGTTCATCAAGAGTTTTTACGCTGCGAATTGATTCCGTTCGTCTTCTATCATCTGCTGCACTCCCAAATAAAGCTATATCCGCGATTGTTTTCAATAGTAAAGGTTGATTGCTTTCAAGATTAGGACGTCCCACTGAATCCCTCAGAGATAGTCTTTTTTTCATTTCTGGATTTTCATGACAAATATCTTCTAACTTTCTTTTCATACCATCCCTGTGTTTCTTCTGGGCAACTGCGTTTTGAACCTTCCTGTTTAAAGACTGTTTTGCTGTTTTTATTTCCTCGCGCAACTTAATGATCTGTTTATCAACTTCAGCACGGATTGACATAGTATCTCTGGCAGAATACAAAGCATTCAAATTTTTTTCGAGTAGAGCAATCTTATTTTTCATAGCTTCCTGAGAAGGTTTTGGTCTCTGTTTATCTGTATTTTTATTAATTTCGCATTGCTGTTGTGATTCATTACCGGTTTTTATTTTATCTTCTTCCTGTTTTTTAATATTTGAAGCTGGCTGTGTAATTTGTGTTTTTTCTGCAGGTTTACAGGTTGCCTAAAAATAAAAACTTTCTATGGGTTCTGCTAAAGATTCTCTTATTAAGCTACATAAATACAAAGTATGGCAATAAATATGGTAAATACAAAACCCTATGGCTTTAAATCTAATATCTTTAAACGAGCAAATCGTTCCGGTCACAAAATACAGGGTGTTATAGTCTATTCAAGTAGGTATTTAAAAGAATATAAACAATCTTGATATGTCTTTTTATTGAAATATGCAATTATAAAATCAGATATCTGTAAAGGTGCGTACAGACATCGCGAGGCTTGCGCCGCGAATGGTTCGTCTCGCATACATCAACCTGAGGCATGCTACGGCACATGTATACGTGCGAACCATTCGCGGCGCACGCCTCACGATGTTTGTACGCACCTTTATGTATTTACAGAAAAGCAATTTTTTAATATTGGTTGAGTTTTTAAATGAATCACAACAGATTTTACACAGTTTACAATTTTAAACCACATATTTCAATAAAAAGACATATAAAGATTGTTTACATTCTGTTAAATACCTATTTGAATAGAGTATAGTTTTCTGTAGGTATATAATATATATGTATAAAACTGACATCCTGTATTTTGTGACCAATTGACGGAATCAATTATAAGAAATAAATCTATATAATGAATATTACCTCTATACTTTAAGATAGGCCATAATATTTTCTAATTAGCAAAGAGAAACTTTTTGGCGATTTCTAATATTTCTAGTAGGTACCTAAAATGATTTCGTCACTCACCTTAGAAAAAAAATGTAGTAAATTGGATTTATTCTTAGTCGCTGCTTGCAATTCTTCTTCGATTCTCTTAGATACAATAATATCTAGTTCCTTGTCGGATTTTGCTTGTAATTTATAATTTCGCCACACTTCGTTAACTAACTTTTGTACATTTTGTACTTTCGTACTTGTATGAGATTTTTTAAAACTTTCAAACAATTTTTGGTATAACTTGGATTTGTCTATTTGAAATGACATCTTATTTAAACATTAAACTTTGGATAATGGAATGAATGGTAACACAAATGTTAACTTGCTTTACTATGCTTACAATACGTCTACTCGCTATAGCAGCCAAACGAAACAATACACTGATAGAGGAAATTTAGACAAGTGAACAGCGCGCGGTAATTCCCTTACTCGGTTCTAAAGCGAGTAGGGGAATTACCGCGCACTGTTCACTAAATGTATGTATTACTTGCGGGAATCCCCGAAAATGCTTTTCGTTTTCAAGCAAAGACAATGTGTGGGTTGCCATTCGTGTAAAAAAGAAAATAACTACCGATGACGTAATCATCATCTAGACTCCCCTACCCCCCATGTCATCCAAAATAAGCAAAGCAAAGACCCCCCCGCCCCCCCATAGTGCTTACGTAATAATTGAACGGCCCCTAAGTATTTGTTGTTATAGCGGCAACAGAAATACATCATCTGTGAAAATTTCAACTGTCTGACTATAACGGTTCATGAGATACAGCCTGGTGACAGACGGACAACGGAGTCTTAGTAATAGGGTCCCGTTTTGCCCTTCGGGTACGGAACCATTCTAGAACTAGGAACAACACACCTCAACCCTATAATTTTTAATATTTCAATGATAACTTGTATAAATTTGTATTTCAATTTTAAAATTGACATTTTAACAATGTAATTGTAATCTAATGAAACAGCAAATTTTTATTTTTATTTATTGGACCAATTTAATTCAATTTAAAATACTTGAATAATTTTATTGTATTGGAATAATTTTATCTAATTTAATTGAATGTAATCTACTCTAATAATTTTATTCTAATTATTAATTTTAATCTAATTATTATCTAATTCTAATTTTAATTTAATTTTGTGATTATTTTATTTTTATCTTGTAGGTATGTAAACCTAGTTATATGTGCATGCTGTGGTCTCCTATAACTAAAGGAGCACACTTGAGTGAACCACTGTATCACTGTGTTTTATGTTAGATGTGTGTATCTTTTGTTGGAGATCCAAATAAATAAATAAAAAAAAAAAACAATATTAACAAATAAACAATATGGAATTGGAAAGTTGGAAGCTGAAAATGTTTTATGGATACTTATTGTTTGTGGATCAAAATAAAAAAGAAAGCTTTTGGAATATTAACTGGCCATGAAGAGCTGATCCAGTCCAGTGTTGGGTTTGTAATTCTCGTGAGTGACTTCTTTCAAGCCTGATGGTTTGTCCTTTATTACAGAATGAGCATTAAAAAGTTTGTAGTCAGTATTGACTGGCTGAAAAACGCTGCTAAGAAATGAAGAATCGATGCATTGCTTTATTTGACTAAGTAGTTCAGATAGAATTTATCATGCGTGAACTTCTCCTCATCGGCGGCACTATAATTTCTCGTATTTGTCAGGAAATTCTATTTTTTTTCATGCATTAGCTGAAAAAATATATCATCCATATAAACCATACTTTGTTAGTCACACTCAGATTTCAGCGTTCATTACTTCTTACAGCGCTAAATGCGGTGATATCAATTAAAGTAGCGACCAATGAACGTCAAAATCAGCCAACATGGATGGCATGCCTCACAGCAAGTTAATAAAAAAAACACATTTTTATTGTTAATTCCATTTATTAATGTTAATCACACACAAAAAAAAACAGCTTTTAAATGAATTACCTTCTTATCCACCTGAAAAACCGATTCCCCCCTTTCTTCCCGCTATGTTTCTTCTTCTTCCCCATTTCCTACAATTTTCATACGGCACAAACACTTTTATGCACTGTCTTTTAAAAAAGTATTTATAGCACTTTTAGTTTTCACGCAAAGACCACTAGCTACACTTCGTCACGTTAGTCTCTGACCGATACAGGACCCTCAGAGGCTCTTATAATTAAAAGAAACACAATTAGACACTAAAATTAGTAATTTAACCCCAAAACAGTTATTTACGGAAGCGTTTATTTACAAAAAGTAAGGTTATACTTGAAAATAGTTACCAAAGATGGCTGAGCTATAATCTATGAATTAAATCAAAAGTTTAGAAGCGCGCGTTTGGCCGTGCGAGCGCATACTGGCTTGTGCCGTCGACAAAATTAGACGCAAAAAAAAACTATAGATGCACATCTCGAGAAATGCAGCGATGATTTTATTTTGGTACTGACTACTGAAGAGATTATTACGATTCCTGTAGACTGTTTGCCCTTTCGGTGTGCAGTTACAGTTTAGAGGGGATATCGATGTTTTTGATTCGATACAATTTCAATTATGCTACAGGATTGTTGGTTTAATAAAACTGTATTTTACGAATTTATGCCGCATAAAAACTCTGAAAATCTACAAGAACCTGGCACATATTAACGCCGGAAAATAATGATCGAAAGTCTTATTTACAAACAAATAATGAGCGAAATATTTCGTTTTTGCATCGCGCATAGTAAGCATTGCCAAACAAATACCAGATGTGGTTTTAGTACGTTCGTCTGTTCGTGGTTGCTCGTGCTACACCTATAAAAACTTTCCGTATTTCAAGATCAAAATTCGCTATGATTTCCTTCAGTTCTAAAGCTGCTTCTCTGCTAAATCGGTCCAACCTAACTTACAGCAGTTACCGACGGTCAAACACACAAAAGGTACCAATTTTAAGACCCCGCTAAGTGCCTTGCTGTCCTTGTAAGGTGTATTGTAACGACAGGAACAACCTCCTGATAGCTACAACCTGGGAGTATTTCAGTCAAGAGTACAGGAGTTTAGGTTACTTTTGAGCATGCGTGCTTCATCTTCGACCACATCATCGTTTACCATCAGGTGAACAAACGCGTGCCTATCAAACGTAAAAATAACAGAATACTTTTATGAGTGATCTTAAGTGACATATAAGTTTTCGCGGCATCCCAACACACGTATTGAGATTTTATTTATTTATTATATATATTACCGGAAACTGGCAAACGCCGTAAAATATCGCGTGAAATTGTAAACTAAGTTTTTCTTAATAAGACACGGATATATTGGAAACTATTAAATTTGGATGGGATTTATTGTTCTTCTTCAGATAAAACATATAACATCCTTGTCATGTAGAATAATCCCAAAAAGTAAAAGGGCAAATGAAAATATATTTAGATCCGTTGCAGTGAGTCACAAAGATCTATACTTGGATGCGAAGAGATTCAACATTATTTGATGTGGTGAACCGATGATGGCTACTAATGAAAATCATGTTGAAATTGATCGTGAAAGAAATAAACAGCGGTTTTTTGTAAGATTTTGTTTGGTCTATAAGTCACAGGGATTGTAAATTAAGAGAAGTTATAGACTGGTTGAAATGAAGGGAATGTGTGTGGGAAAGACTTCAGCGAAAGCAAGGAGTTTAGGTTAAATTACTAATTAATGTCCAGCAGTTTCTTGAGTTCTTGAGATTAAACACACATGCGAAAGAAATGTGGAATTTTCAGAAGCTTTTAATTTTGCAACACAGAGAATTTATTACAAAATTTTGAAAAAAAAAACTAAAAGAAACGTATGATTGCATCAGAATGAAACACTATTTGGGAAGCTTCCAACTGTCTGCTGCAAGCTTTGATGCAGCAAGGAAGTAAAACTAGCCAATATTGGTGTCAAACTTATAATTGGCGAAACAGAGAATTGGATACAAAAAGGGGCCTCTAGCCAAATAACTATTACTAAGTTCACCGTTCGGCATCCAAAGCTGTTTTTAATAAAGAAATTTTGTGATTAAATTTTATTCCCATCGATTGTCTTTATCGAAAAACTAGCTGAAGCCATGAAAAATAGCATCCGCGTGATCTTGCAGACAGGCATCAAAGTAGTGGCAATCTATGTAAAAATGGGATAGTTCCTCGTTGAATGCTCAAGACATTAAGGTTCCGGTTCATAGGAAGAAGAGTTCAAAGAACGATAGAATTCATAAGATTAGATCAAAGCTTAGTTTCTTCGTTTTTCCGGACGCGTATAGTCATAATTTACAACGTTTCAGTTATTGAGTATTAAACCCTTGAATTGTGCCGTTAGACATCGTAGACCGATGAATCCCATATAGCCAAAAAACTTTGCGAGACGCCACGCACTTAGTCCAATGTATCAGACCTAGCAAAATGTAACAAAAAGGTAAACACGAATACGTCACCGTGATGCAACCTCGTTTGGGCAGCGTCCAACTCTTAGATAAGAATGAGGAAACGACTGAAATAGTCCCCAGTGGACGCGGAATCCCAACCAATCGTCTATTTGTAAATATTCTACGATGACCACCATTTTCAGAGGAAATTATGCGATTTTCGTGCTAAAAGACGCCTTAGTTAAATCTGACTTTCTCGATGGCGACTGACTGAAGGATGGAAACACGCAGGAAGAAAAGATGGGGAAGGATTTGCTCTTGACTCTAGTCTAGGTCATAGATGACAGACAAAGTCGAAATTCAAGTCGAATTGATTTGGTGATTTCGAGGGAATTTTTACTTGATAAAACTTTTACTGGATTTTTTAGGAAAACATCATCCATACCTTAAAAATAATAGCCATACAAAATACAGAGAATTGTTGGTTCTTCTTTTCCACTCAAAACATAATCATCATCGTCTCGCCCTTCTCCCGTTTTATTTGGGGTAGACGTAGAATGTCTTCTTCCATATTAAGTCACCCAACACACTGGTATCAGGAACAGCGTCCAAGCTACGGATGGTCAGGGCTCGTGAGATGAACCTCCTTACAATACGCGCCATATCCAGAAGAACCGTTTTCTGGATCAAGGCTTTGATCAAAACTGCGCAAAGAGAGCCACTTCAGGTGTTCGTCGAGGCTCTCGGCTACTAGGTACCTACAACATTGGCCGTTTCGACTATCGGCTCAATGACAGCTGTACCTCAAGCCGAAAGACATCCACTGCTGGACATAAGCCTCTCCCAAAGGGGTTTGCCATAATCGCCACGCTTGGCAGCGGAAGTCACGTGTCAGATAGTACCTACATTAATTGCTAATTGCCGTCCCCTCAAAGTAAACTCTTCTCCAGCTACATATTTTTTTCACATAACTGTGCATCATTGGCTAGCCACAGCCATCGTTAGCTTGTTCTGCTAACCACCAAAAAACAGTTAAGATTAGAGACCTTAAGTGTGATGACTATGGCTATGAGTTCAATAAACCATAGTGGATTCCATGAAGATAAGACCCACCTTGGTCAATCAACTAAATGGGTTCTAGTAGATAAAACACTCGAGCTTCGTGATACTGTATTTAGGAATTGGGGTTTACGTACTATGTAGACAAGCTGGTAAAAAAACTGTTAATTGATAAGATTAATAATCTTCATAGTCTTTTAAGTTTCATGGAGTCAGTTTTTGTTAGCACTACTGGCTTTTTGTTCATCAAATAAAAGACTCGTAAGTGAATGTATAAATCTAGGTTGATAAACTTATACATATAGGTATAACTGTCCTTTGATCTCCAGAAAATCTCAGAAATTAAACCAGAGCACGTCCGTTGCAAACCTCTTTAGTCATGCTACTAGTTCAAAACAAACATAAATAAAAAAACAGAATGCATTTATTCCGTGTAAGCGTCAAAGAGGAGATAACCAATTTAATAAGACCTTCCATTGCAGTTAATTTTATCGGTTGAAGATGTCATTGTTTAGCGGACAGGTTTTCGCGCGCATATGAAATGACATGCGTTCCTTTTTGAAAACCTTTTCCGTTCCAGTTTCTTTATTTCGGTTTCTTTAATTATTTATTTATTATAGAATACATTTTACTTTTTCCTCAAGAATTTTATTTGACAAAACAATGTATGCGTTTACCGATTGCCAACTTGTAACATTGTCGACTCAATTTGAGCGACGAAAATTACGTATGTCAGTTTGGCTTGATTTTTATGTCTCCCGACTTCTCGGTATTTGGAACGGATTCTTCTCATGCGCCATTTATTAGTGACATCTTTAAAATAACCATTCCTGGATTAGTGCGGTCAATTTTTTTTTTTGATATCTTTATTTAGAACAAAGAAGACGCGTGCTCTGAATGTATACCTATTTTCGGACTTTTTTGGATCCTCGAAGTGATTGCTCACTTTTAAGTTAACTATGTCGGTCAAACCCAAATTAGATTTGAATGGTTCGCACTTTTTCTAACATTTTATTTTGACATCAATTCGTACAAAAATCTAAACAAGTGTTGCCAAAATCACAACATAAACAAATCACTTTTACACATTTTTTTCATCATTTACCACCATAGACAACACAAAAACCGTAAACCGCGCCAAAAATAACACTCCGGCCGCGCTATGAATATGGCCGCGCATTAAAAAATTTAGAATTTCAAAAAAAATATAACCGTATTATACTCGAGCACTTGTCAAGAGTCCTGTAACGTCAGTCTATCGCAACAAACCCGCGGCAACTGACCTGTTGAATGTTAGAAAATACGTGCTTTTCGAGGAAGTCATATGTTTAATTATAGTACGCTATGAAATGTTTGATACAGTATGAGCGCGGTTCGAAGATAAAAATTGATTTATGAAAGAGCAGACAGCAGTTCCAAATACACGAAAGAAAATGTTGATGGTGCAGTTAATTTCTGTTTCTTTTTGTTTTATTTTGCTAAAATGTATTTAAGCTTTAAATAACAGAGCGTTGGAGACGGACGACGTTGTTTGTTGAGTAGTTAATATAATCGGATAATTATAATCTGGGTGAGGATGACTGCGCAAGCGCATAAACAGCCACATTGGCCCGAGATAGATGGGGACTCATCTAATTCGACCGACATACCGGGCGATGGAAATGCATTCAGTGAGTTTTCACGGGAAAAAAGCTCTTAAATATTTTATTTATAATTAGCTACCTTCTGTCATCAGCTTCGCCTGCGTCATCATAATGACCATCTTATCAGCTGATCTCACAATTTCTGATTCGATCACGCAAGGAAATTCCGAGCCTGCGTATATGTCGGTAGTTGTCCCAAGGGAACACACTCCCGAGATAAAAAAAAGTAGCCAATATGTGCTATAATCTATCTCTGTGCCAAAGTTTTTCAGATCCGTTCAGCCGTTGAGTTGATTCATCGATTTTTTCGCATTTATAATAGTAAAACGTAATTTGCGAAACCCTACTGGTTTAAGTTCAAAATGAGCTGGCCGAAAGTGTCTTGAAACGATGATCGTGAGCCATCAACACAAATATTAAACTACCTTTTACATAACCTTTAGGGTTTCCTGCACTTCCCGCCAATAAAAAAATACTCTACGATACTATCGTACCGACTAAGACAATAAAATAATAAATATCCTTGGTACCCGTAGCTTCCGATTGCCATTGAAGGCTTATTGTGAATCAACCTTCAAAAGAGCTAGCACTGATTTATAGCTTTTGAATGGCTGTGACTAATAATGTGCAATTGTTTTTGAAGAAACCTTGGTATGAATCAGGTCGAAGGGTATTTCTTCGTTTTAGAAACAAGAGATTATTGGAATTAAATTAATGTGTAGTTTTGTGACCGGATTTGTCTAAGTTCATAATTTAGCTCGAAGAAAAATGCAGCAAGAAGGCAAAAACTTACTTTGTTTTCATGCTAAATATGAGAATCAGACCATTTTAAAATAATGCATTTACTCTCTTATCAAGTTTGTTTAAGACTGACATACACGGATGAAACTTTCCCACAACTAAAACCCCTTTTAAATTGCAGTTTCTCTGAAGTTTTTGAGTATACTACATTAATTCAATGTTTCGTCGCCATTTTCCGGAGATTTTGGCAATGGCTGCTAAATAAATATCAATCGCTTTTAGTGCGCCAGACTTTAATCAATTATTTACTTAGTTAAATACGCATCGGTCATCGAAATAAGAGTTATTGAGAGAGATATTAAACTTACGCAATTCTCTTAGTAATTCGCACTAAACGTTTCCAAACGTCTTTTATAATGCGCACAGCAAAGGAGTGGAACTCTCTGCCTGCGTCTGTGTTTCCGAACGCATACGACCCTAATCTCTTCAAAATTAGAGTGAACAGGCTTCTTCTGGGTAAGCTCGCTCCATCGTCGACTTTGTCTCTGTCATCTATGACCTAGACTAGAGTCAAGAGCAAACCCATATTAAATAAAATAAAAAAAAGCATGCTAATAGCTTCTTGAGTGCTTTATATTTTCATTGGAAGCAATAAATTCTTATTAATATTTGAAACGTCAAAGTAAAACTATGAATGTTTAGTTACCAGTCATGCCTCAGGGCTAAAAGGATTAAGATCAAAATATAAATACGGGTAGACTACCTATGTCTTGGATTCGGTAGACACTCCTTACCCAAGAAGTACGCTCCCTTGGAATAATTTCCAACTTTCACGCGGGCCAAGCTGTTGGTGGAATGGTAATAGCTTAATAAGACAATGGGAAACCATAGTTTTCTTAACTTTTTGAACGCCAGAGCATAAACGCATCAGCGGCGGCGTGCCCCTTTTTTTTTTTGATGTCGGGGGGAAATCCTCCACCCTGGGGCGGGTGGAGGGGTCTGTCAGACTCTTACTGACTAAAACCACCCCGGTTTTCCATCTCCCACCTACGCCGGGGATCGCGGGAACTGATGCGTCTTCCGTAATCCCCGGCTGGCGGCGTGCCCCCTACGCCAAGCCACGATTTCGCCGTACTTTTTGTCACATATTTGTGACGATATGCGTGCAGGGCATACGCTCGCTTGCCATGTATAAGTGACAGTGGCGTTTAAAAGGTTAAAAAGTCTCACTTTGCAGGCACCTAAAATGACAAAAAGCAAAACTGCACTTGTCACAACGAAGTGCCAACGACAAATCGTAAGATCTAAAAGACAACGACTGCCAAGAACACTCTTTTATGATAATACATAATACGTAGGTACTACTGAAATTGGTCCAAGGTTAGGTGTGTAGCATATATTTTAGTATAAAACTGAAACTAATGAGTAATCAGCCTCTTTAAGGGTTGGAAGACCATCTATTTAGATAGTTTATATTGTCGGAATAGAAAGAGATGCATGTTTTGAAACACGAAACTTGGTCATGTTCTTTGCTCTATGAATTTTGGTATATTAGAAAAAAAATGTGTCAAAGGATTATTTATTAGCGGTCCCCCGACGCGATGACACTACGGTCAAATATTCCACCACCCCTCTTTTGGGTCGGGGGTTAAAAAAGTGAAGTAACTCATGAATAGAATGAGCTGAAAGAAGTATAACATTATCTACGGGTGAAAATTAAATATTTCCAAGAAAATGCTTTCTCAAAACAAACACGCACAAGTAACCACAACAAAATGCCAACCAACAAAAAACCGGTGTTAGCCGCAGATTTCGTTCTGAAACTCGCACAAAATAGGACACACATCAATGAGAATTCGTCGTAAAGTGTACGGTTAATATTGCAGACTTTTACGACTCACACTGCTTATAAATACTTCACAAGAATCGTTAGTTATTCTAAAGAGTAGCTCGTAATAAGTGAGGAGTTCACTTGTTAGTTTTATTAGGCTGTAATATTGAGACTGCGAATCTTATGCCCGGTTTCACTAACGCTAGACAAAAACTAGCGTAATTTCAAATATTTGTATTACACCGTTGGGTAATCAGCTTTCAGCGGTATTACCATTTGGGTCAAAAGTGTGACTTTTAATTCTACAAATTCATCACTACATAGTATGTACCTATGCTTTTTTTTTTTTTTTTTTTTTTTTAAGGATGGGAAATCATCAAATGACTTCTTCCGCTCTGCGTTGAGCGGAAGGGCGTGTCAGACTTTTACTGACTAAAACCCATCCGTGTTCCTTCCAAAGCCCTTTGCGTTCCAGGGCCGCGGTGACTCTTTCGAACAAATTCCGCAACCCTGGCAGGCTCAGGCCCTAGCGGGCCTCGTCTTCTATGCTGACATCTCTTTGAGGCGCGCGTGAAACACAACGCGCCATCGACCCGGGCCTGGTGGTGATCGGACAGCGAGCCACCCAATGCTCGCCGTCCGCAGGCCCGCGCCTACGGTGGCCGGGGATCGCCCTGCGACTCCCGACGCCCGGGGCGTCTTCTCCTGTTGCGGCGGTTGGGGCGAAGGCCTTGCCTTTCCCTCGCGCGGCCCGCCTCCTCCTTCGCTAGCATTACTGCTTCGCAGAAGGAGGTGACCGCTTCCCAAGCCTCCTCGCTCCGGACCATGGATTCAACCAGGGCCGGACGCGAGAGGTTGCCGCCGCCGATCGCCTCGACGAGGACACGGCGGTGCTCAGCCCAAGCAGGGCAGACCTCCACCGTATGCTCCACCGTGTCCTCCGGGCGATCCTCACAGTGCTGACACCCGGGCGTGTCCTCCCGCTTAATCCGAAACAGGTACCTCCCGAAACAGCCGTGTCCGGTAAGCACCTGCGTCAGGCGGAAGGTGAGGACGCCGTGGCGCCTCTCCAGCCACTCCTCAAAGAGGGGCCTTACCGCCGCAATAGTGGCGTGCCCATGTACCTATGCTTAGTTCTTTAAAACTACGCAACGGATTTTGATGCGGTTTTTTATGTATTAAACGCTGGCTGAACCCTACGAGATAGATCAAAATAATGTACTACAGTATTGTACACCTTAGAAAGGTGTACAAAAAAGTGGGTTATCCCTAAGAGATAGACATATACCAATATGTCTATCTCTTATGTACCCACAGTAAACATTTTTATCTTTTACTTTTTACGAGAAATAATGGCTTATTTACGAAGCGATTTTAGGCAATACAGCATTAATCCTTATCCAATTAAGTACTTAAATACATTGTGCATTTAATATTGATCAATATGTAATTTAAATGAATATTGAAATGAATGAATTTTCGAAGATATAACAGATAATCTCTGGAAATACCAGTCGGATCCACACATCCACATTAGACGAAGGCTATAGCCGGGAACGGGATAAAAATACGGGATCGGTATAAAAAGGGCGTACGAAGTCGCGGGCAAAGCTATAACCAATAAAACAAAGTCGTAACACCACGTAGTTTCCGAGATAAAGCAAAGCAAAACTCTCGGTTTTTACCCACATAGCAATGACCCTTACCAATAGCCAATAGCCACCCTGTTAATCTTAAAAGGAAGATTAAGTACTGTGGCTGAGACACAAATTGGAAGATCTATTCTTACTCGGAAACAAAATACCACATAAAAACAAATCTAAACAAATGATAACTCAAAGCAAGTTGCTAATGCTAATGAAATATGGAGAACAGCGAGTATAAAGTTGTTTCAACATAAATAACTGCTGGAAATGTTAGTAGACACTTTATTTCTCTTCTACAAGGGCTTAGGCTGGCTATTCTCGATGGCAGGGGTGCTAAATCTCTGCCAGGGTTGAGAATTTGTTTGAAAGAGTCACCGCGGCCCTGGAACGCAAAGGGCTTTAGAAGAAACACGGATGGGATTTAGTCAGTAAGTCTGACACGCCCTTCCGCTCCACCCAGAGCGGAAGAAGTCATTTGATGATTTCCCATACTTAATAAAATTTATCTTGATTGATGCTAGCTTGGACATGCTGGAAAACTTGACTTTGAAATCAGGGGGGCTATTCTCTAAACCCGAAGACCGTAGTTTCGGGCTTAGTTGCGAGCGTATTCTACTCCGTATCACCTAAGGACTTACGATTAGTTCCGAACCCAAACTAAGAATGAATGACAACACGTTTTGACAGTAACTGTCAAATCGTGTTGTCATTAATTCTTAGTGGTTAGGTGTGACTCACAAACAATTTTTGTTGATAGAAAATTGGTTTGAATCGCGAAATACAGTTACAGCCTCATGTGCGATAGGATGTGTGTGTGTTTGTTATGTAAGTATGTACGAGATATATTTTGAAACCTACTTCAAAAAAAGGAGGGGTTTCCCTTTTACCTTTTACCTTAACGGTTCGATATATTTATCAGATCTTCAGTCTTATTATAATCAAGTGTGCCACTTACAAACAGTGGTCTGACATCCAAAGCTTCAGCATCAAGCTGACAAAACATTTCAGACTTTTTCCCTTTTCAATACAAGTTCAATGTCTTTATCTAATAAAACCATAAACAACACAGAACCACAGATATCACGTTACACTCAACCAAATGTTCTACATCTCTGCTCCGGCGCCATTTTCTATTAATAACTGTCAAAACAAGTATTAAATTCGAAATTAATAATGCACTTACTAAAATTTATTAGGCGTTATATTCATTACTTAATTGGATACCTAACTAATTTATTTGAAATTGTAGAGATATATTGTAAGAAATTATTGTGTTCGCTGATTTTATGTTGCGAGTTAAATTATTAGGTAGTATATGAATGAACGACTTGGGGAAGGACAGTTAACTTTCATCAAGCAATATTCCAACTTCTAAGGTAAGAATCCAAGATAGAGATAAATAAGTTTACGAAGTTAATAGAGATACGGGAGAAGTGCAGTTTGGATTAATTAACCTAGATTCGGGAATTGTCCCAAGGGAACACTCTTCCGGGATAAAAAGTAGCCTATGTGCTTATTCCAGACTAAAATCTCTTTGGCAAATTTCATCCAGTTCCCTTTAGCCGTTCTTGCGTGATTTTCTAACAAACATGTATTATTAAATTAGTAAAATGACTAAATTACTGAAAATCGAAGGTAAAATTCTCTATTCACTTTAATATTGCGTCTTTTATAATGCGCACAGCAAAGGAGTGGAACTCTCTGCCTGCGTCTGTGTTTCCGAACGTATACAAACCTAATCTCTTCAAAATTATGTAGGCTTCTTCTGGGTAAGCTCGCTCCATCGTCGACTTTGTCTCTGTCATCTATGACTAGAGTCAAGAGCAAACCCACATTAAATAAAAAAAAATAAAAAAAATAACTGTGCCCAGTATGTACGCTCGAACTGGTGTAAAATATCGTGTACTTATGATGCATGATACGCAGTTGACGTACTCGCATAGCATTGTTTTAGTAGATACCTACAATCGGTTTCATTTGATATTTGAGTGATAAATAAGTAATAGAATCACCTATTCTGTGATGTCAAGTTGAAACACAATAACTGCATTTCAGGGATAAACTTTTGTGCTGATAAGTACCTACCACAATCATAGATGATTCAATAATTTGCACTAGTTTATTAGCGTAAATGCAAATATGTATATTTGGGTACCTACATCAATTCAACGATAACGGGCAATTGAGTTCTAACAATTCTTTTAAATACATTCAATAAAAAACACCTTATCGAAACCGAAAGTTGAAATCACTTGCGCTCAATAAAAAGCTGAGATTCAAAATTAGAAGACGCGAATAACGTTCGATGTTTATTGTCTACTGCTAGACTTGCTGTATCTTGTACCATGCAGTTTGAACATCTGAGTTTGCACTCAGTGCATTGCTGGCTGTCCGCCAAAACGGGTGCGTCGACCCTCCTCCTGTATTTTTTTTTCATGTCTGAGAATTCAAGATAGACACGTAATAGGAGGATTAGTTTATAAATATTTAGGTTTGAAGAAAGCTTGATGTATGATGATTGCAGTTTTTTGTTTGTAAAAGTTTTGATGTAGGGATCTCGAATTATTTCTGGATCGAAATTAGGTAAAGGCGTTATCGGGAATCTGAGAAGGAAATGGTCTCATTTTTGTTTGATTTCTTGCAGTACATTAATTTAGATCACGCATCTTGTTGGTCCGCCTTGATGTATGTTAACAGCTTGATTATTTTTGCTCAACATTTTTGTTTCGGATATTTTTCAAATCTACGAACGTTCTACTTTCAAAGTATCAAAGTGTGAATTTATTGTTTTCTTTATCTGTTTATATTTTCATTAAGTTGCACCTGCCATGTTCTGTTTCTGCACCACCCTAAGGTCGACTGGTATAAAATGCCTAACGCATTACGCCATTTTACTAGTGCATAAAATTTAATAAATAAATAAGTATAAGTACCTAAAATTATTACACAACATATTTTTAAGTATAACAATAAATAATTTTCCAGTGCTTCGAGCAATATGACCGCAGGATACATTACGCTAAAGCCACGAGACCACAACGTTGACAAACGAAGATATAATAACAGTAATAGATCAAGTGAATAAAACTAGTCGATCGAAATAATTATACTTGCACCAATTTTATTTGAGGTGACTCCGTCTGACTACTTTTTCTAAGCTAATAAAAAATATTTGTTCAGTCTATTTCTTTGTGGAATACGCTACCCCAGGAAATCAGGATAGTTACCAACCGGGCCTTCAAAGTTAAAGTTCGCGAACATATTCGTAAGAAGTTGCAGTTCATCACATCGCTAATTTTTTCCAATTACCTCCTTGTTATAATTATTTAAGTATTTCGTGTGCCTATTTATCTTGTTAACTTGAGTATTTATATATATTTATATTGTATGTTTAGTTTATTTATTCGTTTTATTTATTTAATTAAATGTTTGTATGTATTAATTAAATATCAATCGCTTTTTGTTCACCATGTTGCACCTACCACCATTCTCTGCATCACCCAAAGGTTGACTGGTAGAGAATGCCTATGGCATTAAGTCCGCCTCTGTACATTTGTGTGCGTAAAGTGTAAATAAATAAATAAATAAATAAATNGACGTAAGACTGGTGGATGCCAAGCTTCACAGCTTGGCTCATCGCCGCAAGGTTGCCTGCTTGTCGGTCTTCTACAGATTGTACTTCGGGGAGAGTGTCCAGGAACTCCACGATCTCATCCCACCGGCCCCCTTCTACCATCGGACATCTAGACGCACTGCAAGTTACCATCCCTACCTTGTTGCTATTCCACCAATTCGCACTAAACGTTTCCAAACGTCTTTTATAATGCGCACAGCAAAGGAGTGGAACTCTTTGCCTGCGTCTGTGTTTCCGAACGCATACAACCCTAATCTCTTCAAAATTAGAGTGAACAGGCTTCTTCTGGGTAAGCTCGCTCCATCGTCGACTTTGTCTCTGTCATCTATGACCTAGACTAGAGTCAAGAGCAAACCCATATTAAATAAAAAAAAAAATTTGTAATGCAAACAGGTAAGTACTAATAATAATTCAATTTCCACAAAAGAAGAACTACCAGTGCCACCTGAGAATGAAGTCACCGAAGAACGAACAGAAATCAGAGCTTTGCGTGATCATTCATTAATACGCAAGCCCATACGTTTTGATGATTTTGTTATAAACGCTGTGGCAGAATTAGAAGTCAATAACTTCTAAGAAGACCAAAGAATCGATGGACGGATGGTGTGAAGCATGATATATATCTATGTCCGACTCTAAATAAATGGTACATTTTAATGGTTTCTTTACATCTATCTATCCATCTATATATTTATTCCATAAATACTTAACCAACGATATACATTAGAAATAAAATTTTTATTTTTATTTACTCCTAACTAAATGTACCCTAAAACATGGCGTCAAAAAATTCATCCGCATCGCTGTCGACTGGAAGTGTAACCAAAAGACTGGCGGCATTGCCACGTTGTATGGCAATGCTTATTCTTTGACCAAGGTAAAAGTCAGCCCTTGGGTCACGTGAAGTGTCAACTAAGCGTCTTGAGAGATCTTTAAATAAATTTAGCTTAAACTAAATTTTCCAAAATATTTTGACAAAACCAGAGCGCTGAAGTGTTTGCCATCTTGCAATTCCAAGAACTGGCTTATTGAAGTGAAAACTTCTTTAGCGGCGTTGTGCACTTTTTGGGATAGGTAAAAAATGTAAAACTCGCGTCAGGACACGTGACCTGATCGAAAATTCGTAAGACGGAGGGAAAGTTCTGAAGTGTAAAATTTGTAATGTAATATAAATTGTCATGTTTGTGTACGATAGCGCAATAAATGAATATTGTATTTTACCACATAAATGACAGTACTTTTATACTGATAATTAAAGCAATTCGTGCGAAATTATTCTCTAACCATTCCAAAATATCAAAAATGCACAACGTTAATGTTCAAGTTTTCACTTCTGCCGGCACTCCCGGAGTGCAACCCGTTGTTTTTTTTTGTCAACTTTGTGACTATGGATGGCAGGCGCCAAGCAGCCTCGTGGCTGACTTCCAGTTATTGTTTGCGCCCAATTCAAAAGATCGGCCTATTACAGTAATGTTTTCCGAAACTAAAAATCTGTTATCCTTTCCTTGTTAATAATAATCCAAAACATCTATCTTGTGCCCCTGTCCCCCGAATTCTCTTGTACGCTATTTTTTTTTAAGGATGGGAAATCGTCAAATGACTTCTTCCGCTCTGGGTGAAGCGGAAGGGCGTGTCAGACTCTTACTGACTAAAACGCACCCGGGTTCCTTCTAAAGCCATTTGCGTTCCAGGGCCGCGGTGACTCTTTCGAACAAATTCCGCAACCCTGGCAGGTACGCTTGGACGTGAATGCTGACTGTGACGAGTTCACGGACGGATGGAAGACTATCGTGTCAGTATTCTGGAGTTCTGTGAGATGAGTGTCTGTCTGTGTATCTTTTTCAACTAATGTAACTGGCGAATAGCCGTTTTTCTTAAAGTAAAACAAATAAACCAATCTACAGAAGTTATCATAATTTATTTATTAAAACTTTATGCACCAGTAAATTAAAAACACTGTACAAAGGCGGACTTAATGCCTTAGGTTTTTTCTATCAGTCGACCTGGTGGTGCAGAGACAACATGGCAGGTGCAGCTTAAAAAAAAACTAAAGAGAGAAGAGACGAGAAAAAAATAAAAAAAACATTTAAAAAACGAATCCAACGAAATAACTATGTGATGATTCTACCAACTTCTTGCGAATGTGCCCACGTGCCTTCACCTTAAAGGACAACCGACTTGTTGCCGTCCTGATGTTCAGAAGGAGCGCATCATTCTCGACCTTTTTCACAAAAGCATTATTGCTAAGCTAGCAGTTGTTGATGAGCGGACCAAGTCTTTCCATATATATTTCTACAATTCCCGGAGAAACGTACCTACAAAACATATAATTTTCTGCCACATACACAATGACAGGAAGCCACGGTTGAGAAGGCAGAGTGAGGAACGTTGACAAACGTATCAGCAGCTGATCGAATGCCGGTCGACGGAAAATAATGGAAACAAGTAATTAGATGTACACAGATAGTAACAATAGTACTGTAGTGGCATCAAACATAAAAAACCAAGAAGCGAAATTTGTACGGCAACAAAAAGAACCGCAGCGCCACGCTATCTATGACGAACTAACAACGATATCCTGCATCGCGCAAGCAAAGTTCTCCGTGCAATTTGAACATATACAACAGACCGAATATCAACTATCGGGCAGTTGCCCAGCAGACACAACAACCGTCTGGTTGGAGGATCCTCCCATTTTTCAGTGGAGGTATGCGGGACTTTACTCTCTGTACCGCATACCTATAAAAACATCAAATCAAATTACAATGCATACTACTCACAATTTCTTCTGTTTTTTCCTCGGCGTGGCGTGGAGGTGTGCGGGACTTTACTCTCTGTACCGCATACCTCTATAGTACAGACGCCAGTACATCAAGGTACAACAACCTGTCAAATTTCTTTAATAGATTTTCAACTTTATCGCTATAGCATTAGGCTCAAGGTTGATTGGGAAAATTTGACAGTTTCGGGTAGCTCCATGTGGTAGCGTCTGTCCACCGAAAACCCTTTATTGCTACGGTGGCTACAACAGGTTTTTAAAGTCAATTTTTGCTAACATAAATGTCAGGATCGTCAGAATGGTGTTTGATCGTACGTTTTATTAATTGAATTTACGATTTTTGTATGTGTTTGTCGAAGGTACTTAATGGATCTGATCCTTAGAATCAATGTGTTATTATTATTACTTACTAGTGGTCCCAGCGAACTTTGTTACCGCCTCATAATAAATTTATGCCGTGTTTTGTTTTTGTCATGTATGGCGTTGTTTTCGAAAATGATTTTTCACAAATTCCTTTTTCCTATGTTTTAATAGTTATTCTGATTTTCAGGGCAAAGACAAATTCAACAAACCAAAGATCTTCAAAATCGGACCAGCCGTTCTTGAACCCGACTTTGTTCTATAAGATTATATAGATTTTTTGGCTTATCACTAGGATGTTGCTTTTAACGACCGGTTTCAATAACGTATCTACCTTCAAATTCAAATCAACTGTCAAATTAGTACGTAAAGGCAAAAATGACGTTTCAGCTACTGTTACTAATTAACTGTGGGTAACTAATTTGAACGTTATTGAGACCGGCCGTTAGTTGAAGAGCACCCGTACCTATATCACACGCAGGACATTGAAATTATTTAGTGGCAGTAGCAAATAACTTTCTACTACTAGGTACTATGTAAATTAATTGTTGTTAACAAAAACATCGTGCAGAGCGTAATATTGATATAGATACTTATCAGGATCTATGTAATTACTACGTCCCCAGTAGTATGTTAATTGTTTATACTTGTATTTTAAATAGGACTAAGAAAACACAAACTTAGAACAAAATATATCGGCCAGAAACAACTAGACACAGTCCACTCATGTTCAGCTCATTTAACGTAGCACTTCACTATCAAATCCATCCTTAAAATTGGTTTTCACGGTCCAAATCAAAAGTCGATATCAAGAACAAGTTCAAGTGTAAAATTCATAAACTTTCGCGATCGAATACAACCTACATTCTTAAAAACTCATTTCATTCACACACAGAAAAAAAAAACGAAAACTTAAAAAAATCGAACACACGGTTCGCGCGTTCCATTTCGCGGCACTCACTGCACGAAAATATGGCGGGAAACGATGACAAACTAAAATGGTAATGTGATAAATGGTATCAATTAGGATTCATGTTGTGTTCCCGTCCAAATAAGAGTTGGTAACGTCGGAAGAATTTATGAAGCGTCGTCGGAAGCGGGTCAATGGATAAATAATTGAGTTGTCGATTATGGCACCTAGCGTTCGAAATAGTGGACGGTGAAATAACTTCGATTGTTGAACGGGTATCGTCATATAGGTAGGTATGTGTATCTACTTAAGTAGTTGTAACTTGGAGGTTAATCAAAGTTTCATGAGGATGACTCTCGATGAAAGAACCACAAGAGCTTGTAACTAAAAGCTTTCGGCGTTACGTTCATGGTATTATTACGTCTTATTTGTATAATAACTAACCCTAAAGTAATCATCGAATGCGATTGATGCTCTGTTGATGAATATAGTGTTTGTAGGTAAGCGACAGTCCGATGCTGACGATGGATATCTTGTCAAAGACAATTTAGCCAAATTAGGTGCAATGAGCCGTAATAGTGATGATGCTCTTAAGACATCTTCTCTTAAGGCCCTTGATGCAAGATAGGTCTTTAAAGAACTCAAAACTTTCAACGTAGGTAAGCAGTGGTATAGCTGGTCTTATTGGGAGAACTGTTTCAAAATTTGCTGAGAACCTTTTTCATCCGGCAGAGGCGAAGATCAGTTTTTTTAATAGGTTACTGATACTAGCTTGAACATGAGAGAATCCTGAGAGAGGCTGTCGATTCTGTGATTGCACTTGAAGATCACATAGGGATAAGTTCTTATTATGATTTGAAGTGAATTTTGGGGCAACAGTAGCGAATTAGAAAATTGGAGCATCGTAAATTGGGTAGGTTTTATCCTACCAAATTAAGCTTTTGCCCGCGACATTGTACGCGCATATCCCGTTATTTCCCATTCCCGTAGGAATTTCCCGTTCCCGTATAGCCTATAAGTAGCACTCCTCATGAATGTGGCTATCATATACAAAAATAATTTTCCGACTGGTAGTTCCAGAGATCAGCGCGTTCAAACATACAAACAAACCAACTCTTCAGCTTTATTATATTACTTTAGATTGGGAAAGATAATTCCTCACGGGCCTCGTTATAACGAATTATTTCAGATTTGGATTATATTTAACATAATTTTGGTTTTAATCTTGGGCTGTAGCTCGGGGACCCCATATCATCGAAACTGCTGATGCCGCGGTAGCTACGCCCCTGAACAGTCTAACCAATCAGATGAAGGGCACGCGCTCAAAGTTTCAACACATTTGTCTCAGGAAATTATTCATTCAGCCTGATCTCTAATAAAGTCATCAACCCAGTTGCCGCCTTGTCACGTCGTAAACAAGCAGCCCATGCATCAATGTCCAAGATTAATGTTTTTTCAAATGTCTTCAAGGAATGTTAAATGTATGAGACTTGTTGAGGAATCTTTTGTTTTGACAAGGTAAATAAGTATTTTAACAAAGTACAAATGCAGTAAAAGAAAATTTATTTGGCATGAAGACCTACAAACCCATACCACCGATTGTTTTTGTCAAGTTTACACCAGCATCGCTTAAACAGAATATATCCAGGAAAAACTATATTGGAGTCCACCAAATAATAGACAAACCCTAGTTTCTTCAAAGGAAACGAGCTATTGGAACCATGTTGCTTCTATGTTTAATAAGTGGTCATGAAGGTTTATGTGACATTAGAATTCCCGTCCCCTGTTATTTTCCGGGATAAAATGTAGTCTATGGCAGTCCCGACAGCGGTAGCTTTATATCAGTGAAAGTACAGTCATAATATTTTTCATTATCGATCAGTAGTTCTACAAAGTAATTTTTTCAATCAATTTGACGAGTTAGTTTAGATAAATTATTAGTCTAAAATTAATCATCAAAATTGCTTCCGTATGGAAAACGCAGGTAAGCAAAAAAACTGAAACAACACTAATGAAAACTCATGCTCTAAAAAGTATGAACAAGAAAATAATCACAGTGATAATAACCATAACTGATGATGAACAGAAATGATGTAACCGTAACTTTGTAAATAAAATATTATTTTAAAAAGAGTGGAGTTTCTTGCACACACGTTCTACTCCATAGAGATCTACGTGCAAATAGCTTCATCTTTTTGACCGACCGACCTTGACAATTCAAAAGTGCCTGTATATGGTCTAATTGAAATAAATGCTTTGAGTCTTGAGTCTTGATATTCAGAGGATAGCCGGTGGTCGTATGCCACTTTGCCCTCAAGATTATGATCGCTTACAACTGTTAAAATGTATTATTATATTTATATAGTATATTTTATACATACATACACACAGGTCAAAATCGATCGGTATTTTGCTCCGCTGTAGTCGGGTAATAAGTTTGTGCTCTGTGCGAAAAACGGTCCCTGGAGTTACCACTCCACAATCGGTAAGCCAATCGCCGCGGTACCCGTAGTGTCAATATGATACGATACGATAGTTATCTAAATCCGCAACTATCGATTTTATGCGATGCGATGTCGCATGATGAAGCTATATTTATTTATCTAATGCTTGCCAACGGTAGCTTTCAATGCCTCAGAGGAATTCGGTTCAGTCCTATTGCATATCACTTGAGACGAACAAACTACCCACTAATTCACATGTTAATCATACTGTTATTAATAACATTGCGATTCACGATTTTTCGGTTAGTCAGAGGAGTATATACTTAAAGCATACCAACATTTTTCCGATTCTATTCAGTTCCAAAATGGAGGGCAAACCTATTGCTATCAACCGCGCTTGTGCCCCGGTTTCGGAATATCTTAGGCAGTTGTCATAGCCCGAAGTTTCGGTGTATCTGAATCCAGACTTCGGGCTGCTCCTAATAAATTCCAGATGGAAAAACCCGATAACACTTCGCCTAATCTAGCAGTCGAGCCGAGACCTCAATAATTAGGTCGTTTTTGTAAACTTGACATAAACAACCGACTTCCAAATAAAAAACGCTACAAAGTATATAATAATATTTTTAATATTTTATACTGTGTAGTGTTTTTTTTTCTTTGGAAGTCGGTTGTATTTTTTTGTAAAAAAGTATTTTATTATTTTTCACTTTTTCAAACCTAACAACACCACTGGAAAGTCGCAGGAAGGCAAAACACACAATTTCGTTTACTTGGATGATATATTTTCTATTGCCTCCAGCTATTTTGATTTATAAACCAAACTACTGAACCGATTTTGATGAAATTTCTATGGGACCAATCGGAACGTACACCCTTTACATGAAAAAATATTTTTTCAAATTCGTTTCAAAAATGACGGAGTTATGAGGTACCATAAAAACTTGACCCAAGGTATTATTCACAGTACAAAACTATAACAGTTTTACTTAAAAATAGTCGTAAGATGTCGGTAAAAGACGTTTCTGAGATGATACCATATTAGTGTTTCTCCAGTATGTCACTTCATCAATGCCCTTCTCCGCTACATTACCCACTTCCCTTCGTTAACCCTTGCTGACAGGTCTGACACAATCAAGGTTGTACGCGTGCGTGACTCGAAACAATACTCTTTGTACTCGAAACCGTCCATCCGTTTCGAATGTGGCGCTTCACAAACATACCTATGAACACAGGTGTCCTGTTTATTGTAATATAGAAGGTTTTATTACTGGGCTTTGCATCGTATCCGATGTTTTATAAAAAATCAGAATCTTTTTGAGGTTTTTCAGTAAAATTCAGAGACGCCTTTGTCCGTTTTCGGCATGCTACGTTTGTCATTTTAGAAACTTCAGCTCTCTTATTCTCAGCAAGATACTTTCACTGGCTTGATATCGGTAGATGTACGTGGGTCACACTGAAAGTTTTCAGAAAATATAAAACCGGCCAAGTGCGTGTCGGACAACGTACAGGGAAGGGTTCCGTAGTTACCCATCTCCTAAACCATGACAGAAAAATATTAAAATCTGCTTCACTATTATTAGATTACAAAGTTACAAATGCACTTGGTTTTAGTTACTTTCAATGGAATTATTAGGATTTTTTTATTTACCCAGTTCCATTTTTTAAGTTGGTCGACTATAACTCGTTAACTTGTAAAGCCTACTTAGCTGTGATAGTTTTCCGTTTAAATTCATTATACATATATTCTACTACCATGAATTTTTTCACGTCTTCTCTAACAAAAATAAAGTTAATATTTCGCAATCCTTGGATGGAAAAATGGTTGCAGCACACCCTCAATATTTTTAAACGAGCTATCCAACAACACAACACACCATGGGATAGACGATAAAAAAAATCATGTAGGGAGGCCACCCTAAAAAAAATATATTTCAAGATTTTATTCAATCATTTTGTCGGAATCATTAATATGTATACCCATACCAAATTTCTGAGCTAAACCGCGGAAGACAGACAGACAGACAGACGGACATGGCGAAACTATAAACGGAATGATAGCCAGTTAATATTTTAATTGCTTTTCGAAGTGTCTCCGTTCCTTTCTAAGCGCCGTCGCATGCAATGGATCGATTGACTGAAGCAGTGCTCACTCTCCTGTAGGGATCTCTACCACGCCTTTTTCAAACGCAGCCACGGCATCTTCATATGATCATACGAATTCCTCTAAGTTTATCTTTTATTTTTGGAAATAAATAAAAGTCACAAGGTGCCAGGTCGGGACTGTAAGGAGGATGACTCACTAACTAACCTTCGATTGACAAATATTCGATAGTCTGTCTGGCGAAGTGAGCTGGAGTGTTGTCGTGGTGGAGGAGGATCCTGCTTCTTGGGCGCTGCTGTCTATCATTTTCCAAGACAGCTGATAAACGACGACTGACATACCAAACTGCAATTACAGTCCTTTATCTTCTAGGACAATAGGGAATATGCACGCATTTCTTTTATTTGCAAAATGAAATACTTATTGGCTCTAGTAAACAATGATGTTTTTTTTTTTAATACCTGCATCAGCGATGAAGTTATAAAGCTTCAAAGATGACAATTAGAAAGAGAAGTCCGATACGAACTCTGACATCAAATACTATGTCGCCTAAACAGCTGCCATAGAAAACGGCGTCTCCGCGAGAGAGACAGATATATTTGTTTAAAATAGTCATATCTCGTTTGTTTTTCGATCAATTTTGATTCTAATTTCACTGTTAGTATTATATTTTTGTATATTTTCAGATAAAGTGTATTGTATAGATAATAAATATTTTTTTCATGCATATTCCCTATTGTTGCGAAATGACCCGTCAGTCCAAAGTATGAGGCAATCATCTTTTCCCCTTGACTTCTTTACTTTTGACGGCAAATCTTCAAATGGAAACATCCGTTTATCTTTTGTTTTCGGATTCGTAGTAGGTAACATATCCAACTGGCCTGTTAAAAACTTTCAGTGTGACCTTCATATGTACATATGTCTATGCCTAATCTATTAGTTGGTAAAGACAACTACATACTAGTTAAAGAATTTTCTGTCTCTGGTTAGTTGCAGCCGATAGACGCTAGACGGCATGTCGCTTCGAACAAATTACTAATCAATCAATTCAGTAGCGACTCGCCTTCTCTAATGTCATTAGACGAACAGGGGACATACCTATAGGATATATTTCTTGAGTTTTATGTCTAATACTTGTTTTTTTTTAACAACCTATGTTAGGATTGCATCTAGGCTAAAAATATTCGGTGCTCGTGGTTCTTATCTGATTTTATAGAGTTACCAATTTGCTATTACAACTAGCCGGGAGATTTTTCTTTTGCTCGGGCGTTTTACTACCCCAGTTCCGTATTACTGTTATAAATTCGGTCCAATGACAAAATGTCGGTAATCCATGTTACCTACATACCCTAATGTAATTAAGTTGAAGCGTATATTATAAAGCCAAAGCGTTTGTTTGGCTTTTGTTTGAAAGCGCTAACCTCCCGTCGCAATTGAAAAAAAAACCGGCCAAGTGCGAGTTGGACTCGCGTGCAAAGGGTTCCGATGGAATAATATTTTTCAGGCTCAGTAGTGTCGGAGAACGATCGATCAATAAATTATCCATCTATTTTCAATAAAGTTATGAAATGGAACCAAACGGATTTTTTCATATAATTAAAAAAATACTTTTGAGACCCTTACGATGAGCCTAATGATTTGATATGTCACACGGTACAGTTGGAAAAAAATTTGCCATCATGTGAGCTCATTTTAAAAAGTTATTTATTTTCGTTACGCATCCGTGTTTGGGTTACAAAAGGTTAGATATGTGTACCAAATTTCAACTGATCGGTCTAGTAGATTCGGACAAAATCGACTGTGATAGACGGACATACGGACAGACAGAAAACCGAGTGATCCTATAAGGGTTCCGTTTTTCTTACAGAGGTTCGGAACCCTAAAAAAAAATCGGTTGTCTGTAAAGTCGGTTTACGGACGATAGTTTAACGTGACAACGTCATAAGAAAACATTGATGAAATGATCGTAGCGTTACAATGAGTGTAACGTTACAATGAGTCATCCTTTTTCGTGCGTGCAGCAGGCGTTCATCGATTTATTAGACGTTGTCACGTCAAAAAGCCCATATTATTGAGGAATATGTAGCCTATTACCGTAACGCTACGTACCCGAACAAAAACAAACAAAAAACTTCACGCAAGAACGAAGTTATAGCACACGACAACCAAACACTTCAAGCGAGCGGAACCGCGGGCACATGCTAGTGGGTACTGTGTAGTATGTGAAGGTCGTGAAGGTAGATATAACACCCCACCTTTGCCCAGGCGTTAATTGAGTAAAGAGATATCGCTGGAATTTTAAAGATAAAATTGCATTCTAACATTATCTGTAGATTAGTTGGCTTTTGACCTAATTTTAATGATTCCTTTACAATGTGCGGAAGATACATTAATCTTAGTCTGTGATCCCGGAAACGACAGTAGGTGGTTAGGTACTTCAGTTGCGGAATTGTTCGAGAGTTTCCGCGCCCCTTTTTTATTAGAGATGGGAAATTATCAAATGACTCCTTCCGCTCTGGGCGGAGAAGGGAGTGTCAGACTCTTACTGACTAAAACCCATCCGTGTTCTTCCATATGTCCTTTGCGTTCCAGGGCCGCGGTGACTCTTTCGAACAAACCCTGACAGGCTCTGATCCTAGCGGGACCCCCCCCCAACTACTATGCTGACATCTCTTTGAGGCGCGCGTGGAACACAACGCGCCGTCGACCCGGACCTGGTTCTGTTCGGTTGGCGAGCTGCGTCTACGGTGGCCGGGAATCGCCCTACGACTCCCGACGCGGCCCCGGAACGCAAAGGCATTTGAAGGAATTCGGGTGGGTTTTAGCCAGGAAGTCTGACGCTCCCTCCTGCTCCGTCCAGAGGAGTCTTTAGATGATTTCCGGTCTACAAAAAACAAAACAACGAAAAAAAAAGGTGTTTACTTAGACAGACTGTCGAGGAGGGTAGTTGAATATCATGTGTCATCACATCAGTCATTAGTGACAGCTGACTGATTTACCCTTATTAGGTTACAGTTTCAAGTTTTTGGGCCATAGTAAATACCAACATACCATTTTTCTTTGAGGTTTGATGCTGGGAAATGATATTTTTAGTTCAAAAGATTTCAATGAGTTGTTGTTTGAAAACGTCGTTTTAAACTATCAATAAAAAAAAAATACCAACCGAATTGAGAACCTCCTCCTTTTAGGAAGTCGGTTAAAAATTTTTGAGACATACATTTTTTTTTCTTTCCATCCTTTTCAGACCTTAATTTATTAAGCTCCATCTTTTCTCTCTACAAAAAGTCCAGAACAAAGTTAAAATAAATCTAAAACACTACTTTCCAAGTAATATCATGACTGTAGCGCAAAATTTTCAGTACTGTAAAAATGATTGTTTTAAAGGGAAAAACATCAGTTTAATAAACCCTAAAATTATAAAATGGGATCCCATTTCAAAGCCACCATTTATATTTCAGCATTAGCTACTTATTAATTTCATATCACTAAGTTTCTCCAAATCCCAACACATGAAACCTTTGGGAATGAAGCTATTAACAAATTGTTTTAATTACGTGGACTTGCAATAAATAACTCACATAACTGTGGAGCATTTGGGTCACATTCCTACCGACAGTTGCATGAAGTCCCATGTATGGAACTGTCAAGTGCCAACAGTTATGCCATAATAATTAGATTATTGTATTATGTTTTGGTATGGTCACGTTGGAAGGCCTCCTACATGGTGGACCGATGATCTGGTGAGGGTCACGAGTAGCCAATGGATTTGAGACGCACAGGACTGGGGGAGGCCTATGTCTAGCAGTGGATGTCTTTCGGCTGCTATGATGATGATGATGATTATGTATTGGTATGCAATTAAGTTCATGATCAATTGATATAGTAAATTTGTTAGGTTTAAAATTAGGTGGTATCAAGTTACTTCATTGGGGAGGTCAGATAGGCAATTGCTCCATGTAAAATACTGGTATTCAGCTGCATCCGGCTAGACTGCATGCTGACCCCGTCATAGTTCGAAAAAGGCTAGGCTGTTTGAGAGGCTAGGGAGTCAAAAAGTTATACATGTGTCCGGCCAGACATCGTTTTCGGTATCACATTTTAAGTTTTTGGTAATGCATACATCGTTCCCTCACCCTGATGATTGCAACCACATATCTTTCCGAAATGTTAAAATTCAATTTTGTATCTTATATTTATTTATTGTACACCTACCACAGTATAGTCTTAATAACCCAAAGGTTGACTGGTAGAGAATGCCTTGATGCATTAAGTCCGCCCATGTACCACTATTGTACATAAAGTTTAAATAAATAAATAAATAAATATGACACGTCTCCAAGTCTACTTAGCTCTAAACATTTTTTTAATCAATTTCAGTTAATTTGCTTGAAAATGACAAAGTATTTATAATTATTTAAATTGGGTTAGCGTTAAATGCACTTACTGATAAGACCATGGTCTTGGTCACATTGTAATAATATAAATAATTTGAATCTGTAACTATTGCATAAAGTAGAATCAACTGATTTCCTTAAAGTTTGCCCCTTTAGGTATCATTTTAAACCAATGGTATTATTATGACAATATTTCCCTAATTATAATTTATTTTAGGCAGCATAAATCATTTAAAATCATTACCTGATTAGGGTAAATTAACAGTAAAAAAAACACTAACAAACATTATCTACTGTTTATTTTAATTATAAATAAATTGATGGATATTAAAATTTGTAAAATAAATTCTTTGCATGCCCGGTGTAAACTGTTTCTTTTTAATTTTCTGTAGAAATAATTTAACTGTGTGTTATTTTATAATTAATAATTCGACAAAACTGATTTACATTATTATAGATATACAATTTTAAATAAAAATGTAGGTATTAATTTGGTCTAAAGTTTCTGATGTCATTATTAGTATGCACTGTTAAAGTCAATAAGTCTATCCTATTAAGAAGAAACAATTAAGAACACTTAAAAATGAAAGGGCTTATTAAAAAATAAACAAGAGGGGTACGCTAAATAATAAAAGAACAAAAACTGAAATATTTGAAATCCTAATAAGAAAAATATGAATAAAACAAATGACGCGACACTTAGAAGAGGTAAATAGAAGAAATACAATCAATAAGCTTCGAGAACAGACAAAAAACTTTCTAAACAAATAACAAATACAACAACAAGATACAAATGTTTGGAAAACACGGAATATTTGTAAAAACAACATTGCACTTACCTTAAACCGACGATCGAATATTTTTCGCAATTCTTTTTTATGTTCAGACACACCAATAAATACACAAACGAATAGAAGTTCCTTTATAATCTCTTATACAGTTCAGAATCATAACTTTACGAAGATATTTATTTTTTTGGGAAATAAGTCTTGTTTACGCACTTCGTACACATTCACAACATACACCGAGAGTCGAGACAGATTGTCGATTGATTTGATTTCAAATCGGAAAGAAATAAAAAATCTTGTCTATACTTTTTTTATTTTCCATATTTTTAATTTTTTCATGAAAAATAGATCTATGAAGTATTATAAGGTTTTTCGTATGAACAACCATTTGAAGGAAAAACAAAAGGAAAAAAATTATCGTAAATCAAATTCGCATGCGTAGTCCACAAGTAGTGTTGTCTATGATGCTGAAATAAATTGGCTTGGCGGGAAGTTCAATTTTTTTTGTTTGTTTAATTAACTAAATTCGAAACAGCTAGCTCCATTTTCAGCTTTCTTGCACCGAATAGCAGAGTTCTCTTATTGCATATGCAATTTATTAATATAAAATGGGTGGAGTGGAGTGTTTTGGTAGTTTGTCCCTGCGGTTATCCGACGAGTTGGAGAACAACGCTGAAACGCCGCGCTTCTTCTATACTTCTTCCGCAGTGACTTAAGGTTAGTAAGTCGTAGCTTTCAGTAATAGTGGCAGTTGTAGTCGTCGATTGGTATTTATTTCTTATTTGATTTTTTTAACAGACTTTTAATAAAGGAGACTCCCTTTCTCCTTTCTTCTCAATGTTGTTGGAGGGTTAGTAAAACTTAGTATTTTTTGCTGATGGGGAATTCTATATGGCACGCGGATTTTGAAATGAAATATACACGAAAACTTTTGTAGTTCGCCTTGGATAGTTTTGATTTTCTTTTGACTATTATTTATACTGAAATAGAATTAACTTTGATGACTAATAAAGGTAAGCTCAACAACTTAGAAAGCAAGAGCGAGCGAAGCGAGCCGAATATTTTTGCATCCCACCTCGGAAAGGTTTCATTTTCTTTTGATTAAGTATTCATACTTTGGTAAATAGAAGTACCTAACTTTGTTGAGTACAATTCAATGGCGAATGTGGCGAACTCCAAAATGTTTGCACTATATGGATAGGTTTAAATTTCTTTTGAAAATTATATTTTAATAGAATTGATTTCGTTGATTTATACAGAAAAGCTCAAAAAATAAAAAAATAAAAAATCAAGAACTAAGAGAGTGTAGAATACAAGAACGAGCGAATTGAGCTCGAAAATTTTTGCACCCCACCTCGGGGCAGGTTTCATTGCGTCACCCGTTTAGGGCTGACATCCGACCCCTCTCCCGAGGGGGCATGCCCAAAATTTTCCAGCTCGCTTCGCTCGTTCTTGCATTCTGCACCCTCTTAGTTCTTGACCTTTGTTCGATACGCTATTGCTCCCACGTCCCCCTACCGTCAACAAAAAATGTCGATATTGCGCTGGTTGGATATTGGACGAGGACGAAGATGATACATAAATAAATGGGTGTAGCCCAAAGGTGGGAGCTTCGACCCTTTGCCCGGCGGCGGCCCGCAAAATGGCGCAAAATGGTGGGGGTAGTCACGGTGTTTAATTTTCATTACAATATTTCCTCATTAAAATTTATACAAAAATTTGTACCTACTCCTAAAAAAGTTCTAGTTACCAAAAAATTCAGATTCCTAAGTTTTGTACTAAGAAATGACAAAATGTGTAAGAAATTAAATTTCAAACCAAAAAGGTATGTTTATATCTGTGATTGTGTTGAACGAGTTTTTGAACTGCTTTTTGTGACTGATCGATATTTTTTTCCAGAAACCAAGGTATAGGAGTACAGGAATAGGGTTACATTACTGTAACAATTAAAACCAGTTAGAAAAAGTTAATAAAAACCATGATGTAATTAAATATCATTTTTATTTATTATTCATTTAACCTATATTGCGTTTTATATAATCTACGTTTAATTAGCCATTACAGTAACGGATTACACCATTTTTAAATTACTTGCGTCCATTTTACATTTAAAGTTTATGTACAAATCTAATGAATTTCTAACATTAATTGAAATGAAATGCATGAAATTAATCAAGGTTGTAGTTTATGAGAAAAAAATAGTGTTGCCAGTATTTTTGTAAAATATACAGCGCTTTTTGTAGCTGCTTGAAAAAAAATTTAAATATTGTAACGTCAAAAAAAAATCTGTCATATTATTTTTTGCCGTGCTAAATTATACTGGCTACACTATCTGTAGTATACGACATCGGCAAGAAACTAAATTCTTATAGCAAGAGCCAAGGCACAGCAACAAAATGAGTGGTATAGTGTTAGTATGTACTTTGAACGTACGCATACGGCCTAGCTTGGGCCAACCAAATAAACGTTAACTTTTTTTAACGTTTATTATTTATGACGTTACGTAACGTCTGGGGTATCTTAGACTATTACAGCCGGTCGATTCTGTAAACATGTCGAAGTGAAGGCTTGGGTGAAGTGATCAGGAGGTGAGCTGTAAATCCAAATAATCAAGATGGAATGACAGCTTATTTCGTGATCACGTGAAGACATCTTGATTATATGGATTGACAGCTCACCTCGTGATCACATCAGCTTCACCATGTTTAAAGAATCGACCGGCAGAAGTATTAAAATAAGACTATTAGTTACATAACGATAAGTAGTAAAATAAATCAGTATATTTAGGATTACTTTAGATAGCATACGTTTGATCCTTATTTAAAGGCACTAATAAGAAGGGAATGTCTAAATCTTAATGAATTTTCTGTGAGAATATTATTATTTATCTATGTATTTATTATTAGCATCTGTCAACGGCTTCGCCCGCGTGAAATTCAATTTATCCCGAATGAAAATACTGTCAGGATAAAAGGTATCGAAATCCGGGACATAGTCTAGTTGCGTGACACCTTTCGTCCAAATACAGACAGACAGACGGACAGACAGACAGACGACACTTTCACACACTTACAGTTATGATATTTGTATTGATACCATGGATGATATTTGTATTGATATCATGTGAATAGATGGAGAGGCAAACCAAAAAAAACATGTATTGATTGTATTAGGAAATGAAAGTAAAGAAAGTCAATGTGAGCGAGACACCAGTCTTTTCTGGGGGGTATAGTGTTACCCAGTAGCTGGGTTGTGGTCAGATAGGCCGTCGCTCCAGTAAAATACTGGTATTCAGCTGAATTAGGTTTGACTGGAAGCCGACCCGATATAGTTGGGAAAAGGCTTGTCCAAGTGTTAATTAGTGGAGACTGTTTATAAATAAGTTATTTAGCATAACACTTAGTTTATTAAATAAAATTACGCTTTAAATAAAAGATGAACAACTAATAATTTTATAAATACCTACCTATACACTAAATCCACATTGAAATTTCAAGCAATACTTAAAATGAAATGCTGATTTGAACTCCAGTAAATTATTCTAGCATCTTATTTATTTCGACTTTATGCAACGAAAAATAATATTTCTAATAAGTAATTAATGTATAATAATGGTAAAAGTGACCTTTATAACAGCCAAAATTAAATAAATATTGGATTTTTACTCCAATCCAGTATTTTTAGATCCTCAATTTCGCTACATTCACTTACACTGTTTTTTTTTATTCTGCGACATGTTGATGTATTGTTTGTGAATAAATAACGATGATTTGAGAAAACTAGGATTGACACTTGTAGAGTAGGCCACACGTTAACTTACCTATTAGCAGTGATCGGATAATCGGGCGTTAATATTCATAAACTTCACTTTAATTCCCATGAAAGCATAATACGGACATGCTTTTCAGAATCCCGGATCCCGGAATCGTTCGAAATTCCTGAGATTAATATAGTTAGAACTCGTTGTGAACACTCATTGTAATTTTTTTAAATTTAAAAAGCCGGTTCTAATTGAACTTTTAATTTACAATGAAAGTTTTTTATGATTTTCCATTTGTTTTGAATAAAATAAAGATACTAAATCAAAATAACTACTACTATAATTTCATTAAGTTTGTTATAGTTGTTTTTATAAAATTGTTCAATCCCGGGAACCCGGGATTACTTATTTATTCAGAAAGGAATGTCCATATAGTATTTAAGAATAACTTGTATTTCTCATAATAAGTGAGTTGTATTCTTTTTGAGGAATATAATGTCTAAAACCGTATATTATTCCTTCACGGGAAGAAGTTTAGGTATATAAGCGCCCGATTATCCGATCACTGCTTATTAGCAGAGGTCGGAATTAGGTAGATTTATTTTTGTACTTACACTGATTTCATACAGCGAAAGAATAAAGTGGATATGCCTCAATTCCCGAGATTTATTAAATAAAAAAGTTATTTACTTTTACACAATTTAAACCACTGCACGCGCGACGTTGCCAAATTTACATCAACGACATCGGATGTCCGAAGTTGCAAAATTCCAATGCGCACACGCGCGATGTTGTTTACGTACATTTTGTAGTTCGCACACAGCTCATGAGAACAAAAGAAAAAATAAAATTATTTATTTGTAGTGTTGGCCACACGGGATTGCTATTAGAAATCCCGGGAAGATCCATATTAATATCAACATTTCGATGCAAGTACATTAATAACTCTACCTAATTCCGACCTCTGCTTATTAGTAAGAAACCAGTAAAAGACGGCCTCGTATTCAATTAAAACTCCGAACTATGGTAGGCCAGTCCAAGATAAAAATATTACCACTGACATGCAGCCTACTGTACCATGGAAGATGTATTCAATAGTTCTAACTTACTACTTTATCAAAAAATACTACATACTATACATTTTAAATACATTGTTTTGTAAGAGTACCTATTGTCATTTCAATATACATTGTAAGTTGACAATACGTTATTTTTTTATTATATAATTGAAAAGATTCGAAAATAAATCAATTTAAAGACACTATGCTATACTAGACCGTCGCATTTATGCGTCACACATATGTTTATATTATTATTATATGTTTATAAGTCGTCACTCTTGAGAGTCGGTATGAAAGGATTGTGTCTGATTTTAAAGGTAAAAATAAATATAGAAGAACATAACCCAGTCCTGGCTGTCACGCAGTCGAATAAAAAGGAGGAGAAATGTGTCCTATCTCTTATTATTTATGATCCAGTGTCTAACAAATTTATAGATTACACTTTATACGTGTCACCGGAAAATGGCAAAATCCGTAAGAATATGAAATATCTTGAGAGATTCTATCTAAACTCTCGATGAATTGTCAACTGGATACTTTTTTTACGCATCGAAATTTGATAGTTATAATCTCTCGAAGTCATTCCTAGAAATTGTGGACTGACATAAAATGGCGAACAATCAGAGCACAACACTACAATTTATTTTTTCAAGGCTCTCATTGGTCTATTCAGAGAAAACAAAGACCAATGAGGGGCCAAGTTTCCAATTTAACTATCAAACCAAAACAGATAAATTATACACCAGAGAGCTGATTGGTCACCAGTCCGCAATTTCTGGGAACGCACGGAGTTATTATAGAATAGAAGATTTCGATTTGTATAATTGAAGAAGAAATGTTCATTTGACAAAATTATCTAGAGTTTACAATCTCTCAAGATATTTTGTTATATTACGTAGTTTGCAATTTTAATCGAATTAAGAACATTTTACAATCCAAGATTCTAATCTAATTTGGCAGAACCTTGGCTTGGCAGAACGTCAGAAGTGGTTATTGAAGAGGCTTAAGTGGGATATATGCTGTTGAAGATGGGTTATGCATTAGGAAGACAGACAGGGGATACTTATGTAACAAATATAATTATATTATTATTATTATATTTTGAATGTGTTTTGACTATTGAAGTAGGTCATTAAAAAGGCATTTAAAGAGCTTGTGGATGTTACTATAAGTCAGACAGGTGGTTACAAAAGGGATGTTGCCCGGGTTAAAAAAATATGATTCTATTTAATCCGTCAGTTAGATTATCGAAAAATATTGGACACGTATTTTTTATTTTATCAAATCAATAAAATTATACGAAGATAAAACGCATCAAAGATAAGGAGAGGGGGGCTTGTAACGTCACTTTCCAGTAAAACGTGTACTGGTAAGTGACGTCAAACGCACTGTATCGTCTTGATTTTTTGTTTACGTGACAAAAGAAAAAAAAAAATTTTCCAAAAAATATTGGACACGTATGTCCAATATTTTTTGGAAATCTATCTGACGGACTAATTAGATTTTTTTTGTCAAATACCCTATTATATATTGCTAAATTTGGAAACTGTTTTTAGTATATCTGTAAACGAATCCGAACAGTTTACATATCAATAATGCAACTTTTCCACACGTAGCAATTTTGATAAAAATTTGGGTTATTTTAGCTTAATTTCATCTTAAAACCAGCCACAGTCCGCCCACCACCCCACGAGCACCCCCACATAGTCGTGCAGCACGCTATCTCTCGTGTGGGATCAGCAGGCCAGCAGGTCGCCGAGCGCGCGCGCACCTCCCTCGCTGGCCCAGTACACTCCGCCGCACGAGTTCACCAGGCTCCACACGTACGGGGTGAAGAACTCCTCCGGTCTCTCTTCTTCGACGTAGCGGAATTTTAGGTCGGGGAATTTCTGGAAAATTCGAAGGGAAAATGGTTTAGAATGCCTAAATACTTGAAAGAAAATGTATAGGCATGTATGATTTCGACCAGCGTGTCTCAAGCTGAAAGGTCAGGATCTAAGTCTGTTAGGGCTCGGGTAGACCGTGCCGCTGCCGCGCCGACACCGCATCGTTTAATTGTGCATATTGGATGCTACCGCATCGCCAGTTTTTGTTGCCTACCTGTACTGTTCATTCTATTACTACCTGTCTACCTGTAATGTATTACTAAAAAGTCACAGGAAAACAAAATACGCAATTTCGTTTACTTGGATGACATATTGTTCCAGTTATTTTGATTTAACGTTAAAGTTTGGAATATGCAACACTAGATGGCATAGTAAACGCCATGCACGTTCCCTATAAGGCTGGTTTCACACTTACTACAACCACAACCACAACACGTGGGCGGGCGCTAATATATTTTTTTAATAATTTATAATTTATTTATTTTCTCCCATAAATACATTAACGCAAAAAACAGAGTAGTTCAAGCAATGAGGATGGGAGACAGGGGCCCATAATAAGTAAAACCTGTGCTATGGGAGTGATGTATGAAAATTTATAGGTAAATTCACACGGAACACATTTAACCGTAATTATCGACCGCGTGTGTGATACCGACCACATCGCAAAGCCGCGAACAAGTATCCACATTTTGTAAGCACCACAACGCAACCGCAAGTAGCCGCAGCGACACTATTCACACTTAACCACAGCTTGACCACCTTTTGTCGCGACGATGTGGTGTGGTTGTGGCACGTGTGTAACAAGCCTTAGGGCAAGAGAAATATTGTATTGACAAGTATGGTTTTGTTTAGAAAATAATATTTTTATACCTTTAGCCTATCGCTGGACCACTGCTCAGCTCCCTTCTTGATGCACTGCAATACTTCAGTGACACCTAAATCGCCGCCCGCGCCTTCTTGCACGCGTTGAAGGCGCGTTGAGAAGTAGCCTATGACCTGAAAACAAAAATAATTGTGGATTAGATCGATATTTATTTTAGTTACACCACTTCCTATAGTAGTGTCGCTGTTGAAAGTGGGTTCGCGGCTTAGTCACACGAGTCAATCCTTTCCGTGGTCGGTCTGTCCATCCATTTTGTACTGGGATCCCACCGTGCCTCGGAAAGCACTATAATCAATCTTGTCTTAACCAGCTGTCACTTGAAGATCGTTGACAGTCAGAAGTTGAGAAACCAGAACATGTCACTACCATTCTTATCGTTCCTACCTAGAAGTAGAAAATACAATCCCGAGCATGTTTTTGAATCCTGGGATTAGGGGATTTTTGATGTGTAGTCCCGGGATCCCGGGACTACACATCGTGATTATAATATTTGGTTTACAATTGGACTTAAATTAAAAAAAAACTTAACGATTGTATTTTCAACCTTCAAGGCATAGGATGATCATCAGCCATTGACATCCCTCGATGATCTAGTGGTTGCAGGTCGGGTAATAGTTATTTATGATACTAGTGCGGTAAGTTGGTTTTTACAAACGAGTAGATCGTCTCGGGTTTACCATAGTCCCGAGCAAAACCAATTTCCGCACGTGTCATACAACGTTTTTCAACACAATTATGAGAAAACAGTAGGTACGTTAAAGGTAATTAAACAAACTTTTAGTTTTTAGATTTCAGTCGGAAAGTCGCACAATCTTTGACGTTCCTTATAATAAAAATAGTGCAAATTTGCAAATGACGCCACGTGCGCGTGTTGAAAATTAGAACTACATTTTTCGCCTCATTTTCTCTTTATTATTAAAGCGAGACAAACGCATTGAGCAAAAGCGCTTCCAAGGAGGTTCGATCATTCAGTTAATTTTTTCTAGTAATGTGAGAATCCTCGGTCGAATTCTTATATTTTTTAACCTTTTCGCCGCCAACGTACACAAAACGCAATGCCTCGCCGAGCGCCAAGCTATAAATGTATAACTAAATATACAGTAAACAGTAGTGATGGGGATATCGTCATATCGATGAATAAGATTTGTACGCGTAAAGTTAAGATTTAAAGTTGATTTTACGAATATAAATAAAAACTGATTAAATATTTCCAGATTTTATTTTATTTCACAGTATCCTTAATAAGAAAAAACAGTATAAATTATGAGTATCAAAGAAACTAATACATAACTCAATTAGAACTATAAGGAATGGGGTACATCTCTATTTGTTTCATGATCTCATTCTTTAACTTCATATCAAGTTATTGGCACTGAGGGCACGTTGAATTCGATTCTGATCAGGGATGGGGTCTATGGTCTTTCTTTCTTCTATTTTTGTTTATTCCTGTGTTTTTTTAATAACTTCAGTCAACGTTTTTTACCGTAGGTATCTAAGTAGCAGAATTTTTAATTGTTTTTAAAGTGTTTTTTGAAATGGAAAGTAAGTATATATTTAAATTCTATCACGCTTGTAGCCGTGTACTTATCAAAGCATTGTTTTTTAAGTGTTGTTTCTGTTCTTTTCTTAACTCATGTATCGGTAGCGTTTACCCATCACATACATACTTACGTTTACATACTTATTGAATTCCTACTCTTTGATGAATAAACATTATTATTATCATCCAGTTAGACATACCTCAGAATTATCTTCTGGTTCAATGTTCTCCACAAAATACTCCGAGTCCGATTCCACACCTTGCAAAATTTTAAGAAGTTCGTCCGAATCAAGTTCTTCACTCATTTTTCTATTTGTTATCAAGTGAAAGAAAGAAAGATGCGTGCGCGCGAATCCGATTTTGTGCTGCACTATGCCAAAGTGACCTTGACAGCCGCACGCCTATGACGTCACTGACCAACTTCTATAGTAGTTCGTGGCACTCGGTGGCGCACAGGGGCATAGACGACCAATTGTTTTGTAGAGATGGGAAAATAACTATCGACAAGAATTGGTAACAACTTTATAATTACGTATCGGCATCTACCTGAAGGCCGAAATTCATCTACTATCCTTTGTAATGAAGTAGATAACTAAGTTCATATTTTATTGACCTCAAATTGTTTTCGATATTCGTAACTTTCTGTATTTATAAATATTTCAATGGTGAAATCAACCTTTCACGGCACATCACTGGCCAACTTGATATGAAGTGATTGGCGTTCTGAGGAAAGTAACAAAATTCGGAGTTTCTGTTTTTGCCGATTTTAGGACAAACTAGGGCTTATTTTGTGTAGAAAAATAAAAAACAGGGTAGTAGACAGTGCTATCTTAAATAATAAAATGAAACAAAGCTTTTAATCACAGTAAATTTATTTTAATAAGATAGTTAAAATGAAAAACTTCTATAGAAGTTGTGGCGCTGGTGGCACGAAAATCCCGAACTTCTATAGAAGTGCTTGGCGGTGAAAAGGTTAATGTTAAAAAACCCGTAAAGAATACGCACGGCGCTATACACCAAGAAGTGCGGTAAAATAGGTACTTAGATGAGAGTATCTATTTTACCGCACATTCCAATGTATGGTGCGTAATTTTTAACTTTCGAACAATGTATACAGGCGTCATAAATGCATTTTTTGAGCAAATGTGTTGAAAAAAGTGTTATTTAGTTTTTAAATTGATTTCTCGACTGCAGCCCGTAGTTTGAAAGTTGGTGGTGTGACACCCCCGTGCTTCGGTGCGCACGTGTCGCTGGTGCTCCTGCGCATCATCTCTCCCCGCGAGTGTCGGATTGCCGATACTGAGCACTATGAGAGTCAAGGAGCAGAGAGTGCACCTGTACTTGCGCATACACTTGGATGATCTCTGTTGCCTTCTTGAGATTTGCCATCGCGATCGAAATTCGGTACGGAGGAAATCTATAGACAACGTGTAACAGAATAAACGCAATACCTCCTTAGGGGTATTGTCCTTACTGAAATCGAGAAAAAAAAATCAGCTATTCAGTACATTTTGACGACTTATGTGGAAATAAATGTATGGGATAGTCGATTTTTTTTTTACGCGATTTCAGTGTTGATCAAGTTGTTCATAATGATGAGTGCAATGACCCCTCAAGAGGTATTGCGTCTATTCTTTTAGAGGTTGTATATAAAAATGAATCCCTATATTCCTTGGTCACGGCATCACGCGTGAACCGCTGGCTGGCAATTTCACAAAATCTTTTTGTGTTTGTTTTTTAACAAAATTTTAAAAAAATATATAGGTACAACCAGGCGAAGCCGGGGCGGGCCACTAGTTATGATATACTACTCACCATATCAATGTTCTGCGCGACAGGATGGTGCGTGTGCTGCGTGAACAGATGTCGCTTGTGCAACAACGCGTACACCACGTTACAGTTGTTGCTGAGCTGGTGAGCGACGCACGAGTTGATGATCTCTAGTAGCATGCGGAGGACCTCGTCGAGGACTGATATGTGATCCATCTGGGGAGGAATCAAATCAAGGTAAATATTAAGAAATAACAGGATATTTGATTTTATTTGTTTTATTATTTGGATCAAAAAGTAACTCTACAAAATCTACCTATATGGAATTTTTTAAAGGTGCTCCCTCACTTAGTGGTGAATGTTCAAACTCCAAGTGAGTAACTTAATCTGTTTGCAACATTAGGGGGCAAAGACAAATCCAACAAACCAAAGAACTTCAAAGTCGGTCCAGCCGTTCTTGAGTTATAAATGATGTAACCCGACTTTGTTTCATATTTTACTTATATAGATTTTGATGGTGCTTTTCGAAAAATATTTATTTTTAGTGCTTTTTGATTTTTCGCATAAAAATGGACACAGGGAAATACCCTTCTACTATTTTAGTCAAAAAGTGACCTCTAATTAATCTCTAGCAGCCATTTTGAATTTATTTGACAAATTAACTGGACCTCGATGTTTCACCTGAACGTAGAATCTCACAAAAACTGCATTTTCTGACACTTTTTATTATTTATTTGAGATTGGTTTGCTCTTCACTCTAGTCTAGGTCAGAGATGAAAGAGAGAAAGTCGATGATGGAGCGAGCTAGTAAATCATTTTCAAAGAAAGTGTAGCGGCATCAATGGCACCACATGCTAAACTAAGAAGCGAAATATGTACGGCAACAAAAAGAACCGCAACGCCATCTACGACGAACTAACAAAGAAATTCTGCATCGCGTATGCAAAGTTCTCCGTGCGATTTGAACATATACAACAGTCCGAATAATATATCAACTATCGGGCAGTTGCCCACCAGACACAATAACCGTCTGGTTGGAGGATCCTCCCATTTTTCAGTGGAGGTATGCGGGACTTTACTCTCTGTACCGCATACCGATAAAAGCATCAAATTAAATTACAATGCATACTACTCACAATTTCTTCTGTTTTTTCCTCGGCGTGATGTGGAAGCTCTAGATTATTTATATCGCCACCTGAAAAACACATGATTTTGATTATTAACCACTTGCTCCAGAACCACTTATATCACACTGTGGTCGATCTGGAAAACTTTAAACAGGCTCGACATTCAAGTCGGCCGCAGGAAAATGGGGGAACCCGGTCGGCTCCGATCTTCAATGTTTTTGCGGTTTCTCTCCGCAGGCATGCGTCGCGAGATGAAACGTGGGTATACAACCTATTATTTAAAATTCTTCCAGCCAGCACAGCCAGCACAGCCGAAACTACTGATCGTAGAAAGCTGAAATTTGGCATGTAGGTTCCTTGGGGAGTGTATGGGAGCACTAAGTGAGGACTTCCCGAAATTCCCACGGGAACGGGAAAAAACGGGATTTGCGCGTACAAAGTCGCGGGCAAAAGTTATTTTAAAATAAACCATTTTTGTCGAAGAACCACACTTTTTAAAATATTCTCAGAAAATATTTTTACCTTCAATTTCGCTGCAAAGTCTCGCTCTTCGTTTCGTCAACGTTTCAAATAATGATATTAACCTCTGCGCTACGTATGGATGTAGGTTTCTGAATTCACCTGGAACAGAAAAGTTAACATTTATTTATTTAACACAACACTTATATCATTACAGGATATCCCAAAGCGATAGGGTGGTCTTAGCTTATACTTATTTTACAAATTGTAATATAAATGGTATGCAGTTATTCTTGTGAATTCATTCAATGCACATGAAAAAATGTCAATCCTTTCGGCGACTTCATTTAGTGTACGTATGTAGTACATCATGATCATCATTTATACAAATACATACAATTGAAGTGTCTGTTTGTTTGTGAGCATATATTATAGAAACCAGCTTTTGCCTGCGATTTCGTATGCGCATATCTCGGTTGTTCCCGTTCCCGTATAGCCTTCCTCATGAATGTGGCTATCATTAACAAAATAAATTTTCCAAATCCAACTGGTAGTCCCAGAGATAAGCGCGTTCAAACAAATAAACAAACAAACTCTTCAACTTTATTATACAACCTGTTACATAATAAACGCAAAAATACTGGTATTTAGCAGCGTTTGGTTAGATTTGAAACCGACAATAGTACGACGAAGTCTTGGCCCATTTGAGGCCAGGTAAAGGCGGTGGTTGTCCTACCCCATCGGTAGGAATATTGGTTTGGTGATGTTGTGTTGGGGTTGTGGCAGTGGGATTGGGGTGAGGAATTGGGGTTGATGATACGGGCGAGGGGAGATGTTGACTTACAGCTCATATTAGCGATGGCGGCCAGGCAGTTGGTGTGCAGGTACTTGTCCCTCACGCGTATCATGTTGTACTGCAGCGCTCGCAGTATGACCAGCACCATCAGACCTCCCAGCGATATCTCCGAGATGGCGCGTTCTGTGTACCAGGTTAGGTTTTTTAGCATCTGTGGGCAAAGTTAACAGTTTTCGATGTAGGTATATTGTACAGGATAAAAGCTTATCAACGCCGTTGTGACGTATACATGACAAGCAAGCGCGTGCCCTGTACGCCAAACGTCACAAAGATGTGACAAAATGTACGGCGGATTTGTGGCTTGGCGTCGGGGGCACGCCGATGCGGCTTTTATTATTAATTGAATCGGTTGAAACTTACAATGAGGTGTACGCTCTTGATTAACGCGTCATCTTCAGTCAGTATAAGGAGTACTATCAGCGACATGTATATGTGGTGGTTATTGTTGTCCGGAGCGTTGTATAGAACTTGCAGGATTGGTACTATCTGTAAATAAAGATTTTTAGTTAATAGTCAGGATTTTTGACGTCTCGAATATGGATTTCATAAAGACGTGTTTTAGCATGTCGGGTAAGATTGAGGAGGAGAGGAGGGTGCTCCTTCAAAGCTACTGGCTATCGCATACACATCTAAAAAACGTTTATTTATATATTTACAAGTAAGAAAGAAAAAGGAAACAAAGAAAAAGTTTTTTATTAACAACGAAATATATTTTTCTAAACATTTGTTCAAAAAATGCATTTACGAAGCCTGCATACATTGTTCGAAAGCTAAAAATTACGCACCATACATTGGAACGTGCGGTAAAATAGGTACTCTCATGTATTTACCTATTTTACCGCACTATTCGTTATATAGCGCCGTGCTTATTCTTTTCGGTATTTTTTTAATTACCAGTCAAAAAATTGTATTGTTCTACCAAGGAGTTTCACATTACCAGAATAAATAAACTAAATGATCGAACCTCTTTGGAAGCGCTTTTGCTCAATACATTTGTCTCATTTTAATACTAATGAGAAAATAAGGCGAAAGATGTACATCTAATTTTCAAAACGCGCACGTGGCGCCATTTGCAAATTTGTGCTATTTTCATATATGGAACGTCAAAGACTGTTGCGACTTTCCGTCTGATATCTAAAACTATAAGTTTGTTTAATTACCTATAATGTAGTGTTTTCTCGCAAATGTGTTGAAAAACGTATGCCATACGTGCAAAAATTGGTTTTTATAAACTCGTGACTATCGTAAGTCCTCGACTATGTCTCGGGCTTGCATTCGTCTAATCGTTTGTTGTTGTTCACTCTGATTTTGAAGAGATTAGGGTTGTATGCGTTCGGAAACACAGACGCAGGCAGAGAGTTACACTCCTTTGCTGTGCGCATTATAATATTATAATAATGATAAATATAAAATAATAATTATGGATATCTAATGATCTAGCTTAAAAGTGGCACCAGTAACGGAGAACCGCTTATCTTGGTATAGTCATGCGAAGAGGTGGGATGAAATGCACGTAACTAAAAGAGTTATGAATATAAATTAATGTGGATGGATGGACAGGGAGAGGGAGGCCAAAGAAAACATGGATGGATTGTATTAGGAGCGATATGAAAGAAAAGGGAGTTAGTGATAGCGTGACGGTTGACAGGACAGAATGGAAGAAAAAAACGTGTTGCGCCGACCCCAAGTAACATGGGATAAGGGCAGGAAGATGATGATGAGTTATTAATGTTCTTGTTCACCTCACTATTAATGAACAGCCCAATGCAGTTGCGTTAAAGTTACTAGCATCTTAGAAACGCATACACTGCACAGTGATAGCGAGATGATGACAATTATCTCTTAAGTCAATAACTGAGTTTCACGGCATTGATAAAGCTAGGTTAATTAGAAAGTGGCGAGAAGAAAAAAAATACATTATACAAGTGCAGCTATTAATTTTAATAATAATGTGGGATTGTTGGCAACATCACAATGGAGGTTTCGCTTTTTTTTGAGTGGCGTCTCGCAGTTCAATCTATGAGGTTGTCGACAAAGCCAGGGTTTATTAAAACTTACAAACTAAGCGACTACACGCTCGCGGGCACCCCCTGTGGGGTACGGGCCTCGGCTTAGGGCGTCGCTGGGGGGAGGACAGCTAGAGACGGGCTGGATCGAACTAGTGATGGCTCCGCTGCGTGCCACCTATATTTATAGCTTCGGTGCTAAATAGATCGCATCGTTTGCGGTCCACATTGTGTGCTTCACCGCTATTGGTGGATTAATTCTACTTGGATTGCACACCAAGTACTAATTCCACCATGGTACTTAGTACATAGGTAGGGACAATATTTAATAATAGTACATATCACTATATCTTATAAACTCGTGTTTTAATTGTTCGCCTACCTCAACTGCCTAATCGCCAAACACTTTATTTACATTAAATCAAAGCTACAAGTATCTAAATAATATGGCTATTGTTAGCGGAAAAATGATGTCACAAGTCAAAAGGAAGGGATGACGGGTGGTTGTGGCCGCGCGCCTATATAAGCCGCTGCGCGCTCATTTGGAAGCCCCCCTAGGATCAGCCTGTGGTTCGCAAAGTTCGGTCGCGCAACCAGTAGTTACTAAATCGTCGCCAACTTTCTCCGCACGGACCGCGCTCTCCATCAACCTTGCGACTGTGTGATCGGACCTAGTTCGCTCGCACAGCCGCAGGGGGAGCCACTAGCTCCCGGAATTTTTTCTCGAGAAAATTTTTTTAAATTCCAACGGTCGCGGACTACCCACACCCAGAGAAAAAGATGCCGAAGCCCGGCGCCCGCGGCCCCCTAGGCCGCGGAGGCGCCCGTGATGAAGACCCGCCACCCGAAGACCCCCAGGAGCTGTGCCGCCCGACGCTGGACCGGACGACGTCGCTGCCGAACATCGGTAGAGCGCTGTCCGGTTCGGCGGCGGCCGGCTCAGCGAAGAAACCGCCCGCACCAGCAGCAGCGACGGCATCAAGGTACGCAGCCACCGGTCCACCGACATCGTCGGCGCCTGTGCGTGTTGCACCCTCGACGTCGTCGAGTCGGCCAAGTGCCGGACCCGCACGCCCCGTGGCGGTGCGACCGGAGCCCGAAAGAGCCCCAAGCTCCACCGCCGCGAACCCGAGCCGCGCGCCACCGTCGCGCGCCGCCGTCACCCGCGCGCCTACAACCTCACGTAGCGCCGTGCACCCGGTCCGCGACTCCGTCCCCGCCGCGCGCTTCACAGCGCCGCAGGCCCGGACCTACGCACAGACCGCATCACCGGCGTCACCGGACGC